>VDFB02252410.1:0-23266 GCA_007258455.2 Sequoia sempervirens
TATGCCTTAATTTGAATTTAATAAATAATTATTATTGATTTTCTACATACATTACGACTGTTGATGCCAAAAATTGGAAAGGTAACAACCCTTTGTGGGAAACTCACACTACTGTATTTGGCTCCAATTTCTGATGAAATTTTGTTGAACTATCAACAATCTCTTGTCAGAATACTGACGAGTTAGTGAAACAATTTTCGTCGCTAACTTTTCATCGCTGTCCCAACGAGCTTTAAAAACGTTGAACTCACGACTCAGTTTCACCAGATGTCACCACGAAAAAGGGATCTCGTGTTCATTGGAATATCGATGACCATTTAGTCGATCTAGTGACAAACAATAGCCTAAACACAAGTGGCATGCCTTTACCAAATCATCAGAACAACAATAGAAGTTCGTTGAACATGCGACGAAATAGGGAAGTCATTACGACGAAAGTTTTGTATCGGTGAAAGATCAAGACTGTTACAGTAATCAAAATTTCTTGAGAAGATATATTGGGAGGACTGGTCTGTCGTCTCAGTGATGACGTTTCATCGATGAGATACTCATCTTGTCTCATTGATGAAGCATGAGGGAAGCATATCAACAAGACATATACCATCGGAGTAAGTTCTTAATGTCTACCCGACCCGCTATGTCACGCCAATAAGATTACATCGGCAGGAGTCTTGGCGACATACTTTAGATCAAAATAATAACAACATAAGTTTGTCGAAATTGTGACATAATAGGCAAGTCATTACAATGAAAGTTTTGTCAAACATATTGCAAATTCGTTGGATGCTTTTGGAGGTTCGTCGGTTGCGGTCGTCGAAAGTTCGACGAAACAATGCAAATTTTTTTTTTTTAAAATATTGGTTCAAATGTAGGCATATTGGTGAAAGATCAAGACTGTTACAATGATCAAAATTTCTTGAGAAGATATATCGAGAGGAGTGGCCCATGGTCTCAGCAATGAAGTTTCATCGGTGAGATACTCATCTTGTCTCATCGATGAAGCATGAGAGAAGCATATCGGCAAGACATATACCATCGGAGTAAGTTCTGAATGTCTACCCAGCCCGCTATGTCACGTTGATAAGGTTACATTGGAAAGAGTCTTGGAGACATACTTGAGATCGAAAGAATAATCATTGGGGAGACTCACCATGTTGGGGAAATTGTAGAATATCCTAGCGATACATGATCTCTTGCCATTCATTCTGCATAAGAACTGCCCCTATGCCTGTTTAGGGTATGGAAGCCTATTTAAGAAGTGGTGCTTGTTTGCATAGATAATGGTAATCTGATAAAACAATGAGAAAAGGAATTGTTAGTGGTTGGAAACTATTGTATTCATGTCGACAAAGATGTTTCAAAGTTTAGGATAAGGTATAGAAGGCAGTGTATGTTGTTTTTCATGATTTAGGTATGGTGAATCTAATATGCATGAATGATGACTTGATTGCAAAAAGGATAGTAAGTTGGAATGGATAGAGTTGTGAAGTAGATGATTAATTATTTCTTTCGAAACATGATGAACCTATTGTCTTGAAGGTCTGATAATTGATTATAGTGAGAAGGTATAGATGGTTGCTAATGTGCCTTGGTGGTTTGGTATAGGTGTTTGATTGTTTTTCCTTGAAGGGATACAATTGCAATGCAGATTGATATTATGTAAAGTAGAGGATGTGAATGGTTCTCTAATCAGGTTTTGATGTTGTAAAGTAGAGGATGTGAATGGTTCTCTGATCATGTTTTTGATGCAATGACATACAAAAGGAACAACATTGAGAGAACAAATGCAAGAAAACAAATCATAGAGTAGGAGTCATAGAGAATGAAGTTTTTTGTGGAAAGACTTGTGCCATGAATTTGTAAACAATCCAAAAGACTATCCTGTGCCCTTAGCAAATTTTATGATTGTGATGTATTTTCAATGGTTTTATGCACTGTGAGTCTCTAATGGTTTGGTAGACTGTGGTTTATCCTCCACAGGTCTTTATGAAATATGTTTACCCTTAGTAATGTATTAATGAATATTATCCTTTTTGTCAAGAGAAAGATTAATGACTGAGATTGAAGCATTATGACTGTGTGCTAGTTATGGTTGTGGCTTAACAAGGGTAGATTTTGGTAAGGAAGACAATAAGTTGAATGAATGTAAGTAGAGAAATTTTTGCATACCTACAGATGGTACAAAATTTCATGGTTAAGTCGAAGCCTCCCATCAACAACAAGATCCAAATATCCGTGTATCTATCTCAATCGAGCCTCTAAACCCTTCAGAGCTATCAATTTTTCCACTAACATGTTATGCACAAAAGTCAAATTTTAGAGTTATGTCACCACTAAAAACAAAAGAAACAAAGCTTTGAAACCAAATCCACATGCAACACAATGTGGTATTCATACAAATCCATCAAAACAAACTGAACTCATAACATTGGAATGGAAACAACTTGAAATTATGATGCAGCTCATGGATTCACTTAATTACTCAACTGGAGGCACATTTCACAATAATGGGTTCTTCATCTAAAACATCTGTACGAGGTTCAAATAGTAAGGATTGATGAATCTAGAGATTAAAGATGTAAGATGTAGTTGGATTGAAGGCCTCATGTGTTTTATTAGGCAGAGTCATATCACATCCCTGTAAGCAAAACTAAAAAGCCACAGAAGCAAGAGAATTGAGAAAACTGACGAGAGTGGCATCAGCGTATAAAGAATCATTTTTTTGCACCATGATGAAAAGTTATGATTTCTTTCATCTTTGCATGTGGTTTGATGCTTCAAATGAGTCGCATTCTTATATTGAAAAGTGCATTACCTTATTGAGCTTCTTTTTGTTTCAAGAATAGTTTAATATTCTCTACTGAACAGGGCCAACCACATGACGATGGAAACTCCTTTGGCCCCTCCCCCCCTCACATCACTCTCAATTCCCCATACCCGATCATATAGCATTAATCATTCATTCATCCATTAATAACATATAACATTCATTCATTAACATATTCACATTCATTCATTCATCCATTAATAACATATAACATTCATTCATTAACATATAACATTCATTCTTTCAGTTTTTACATATTATCAAAAATATGGTTATCATAATATGATTACAATCACTTTTTTTGTTTCTTTTTTGAAGCTAAAAAAAGCTTAAGTGGAGTATCATTTTCTAAATCATGTCCCCCCTTCAGTTGTTCTACCCTCTGCTCATGACCTTAATGTACACCTAATCGTGTACTGATCACGATGTGGAGGTGGTTGCAAGGGGGGGTTTGTTGCAATAACAAAGAAATGTTAAATTGATATGTTTTATTATTATTGTTACAAGTATTTCATTAATTAAAAGAACATTAGAGTGGTTATCTTTACTTGATGGGGCCACATCATGTTCATGATCTTGTCTTATAGCCTCATGCTCAACATGGTGAACACCCTCTAAATCCTGATCTGGAGTTGAAACACGAAAGGCTACATTAATTAATACACCAATTGCAATTAAATATGTTTAAAAGAACATTAGAGTGTTCCTCTTTACCTGATGGGGCCACAACATGTTCCTGATCTTCTCTAGCTTGATCATGCTCAACATGCTCTAAAGTTGAAACATGAAAGGTTACATTAATTAATACACCAATTGCAATTAAAGATGTTTAATTGTATTAATCCATACTGTGTTTTATATAGCACATGAATACATCCAGTACTAGAATGCAAACAATGACCTTCATCTATAGGTTGTGCTCCACCCTCACCAGTCTGCATTCTAATGTCATCGTAGCGACAATGTCATTGGCGTCGTTTTAAGGCAAATGTGAATTCTGGAATTGTGTTGGATAGTTGCGCAGGTGTTCCGGTTTGAAGTAAACTTTATTGAGTTTATTTACACGTAATAGAATGCGGTGGAAGGTGTGTTGCCAGGGGTAGAGACTCTTGGGCTTTTTGTTGCGACTCATAGCCTTGTTGGAAGGAAATCTTTAGGTCCTCTTCTGTGGGCGCTTTGTTGAATTCAAAGCCCTGCTTTTTTGTATAAGATTATGAATTTTGCTTCTATGGTGTGATAAAACCAAAAAAAATTGCAATTTATTATTTGGATGATATATTTCATTTATTGATACTTACAATTCATGCGGCTAATTTCATATAACCACTAGAGCCAAGTTTGTGTTGCTCATTTTTTTCTAGTCTTTCCTTTGTTTCCTTCGATGTGTCGGGCAACCTATGAAAAGTTTGAAATACGTTAGATTATGTAAAAAGAAAGAGTAATCAATATATAATTACATTGTTGATAGTATCACATACAACCTATAGCACGGTGTCTTCCTTCTTCATTATATCGCTTTCATTCGACACTGGTTCGGCTATATATAAGAGGAAATGTGGGGGATGCTCATACTTTTTGTTCTTCTATAAATGTGACCTATATTGGTCCCTCACATACTTTAGATGGGTACCAACTTTCTTAAGGACCTTGGTTTGGTTGAATGTTTTATCACTGAAGAGCACAATAAACAATTAATGAGCTCATCTTTTAAATCTTGATTTTGAATTTATTCACCACCGATAATGTATGTATGAATTGGGCACGAAGGGCTCAATGTAATATCCTTGAATGTTTATAAAAAAATAATTTCCACCAAAAGTGATCATTTTTGGGATCATTAGTCTAAAAAGAGTGATCAATAAGTAAATTTCAATTGGATTATAAATAATAATAATTAAAACATTTTAAAGTACTTGGGACCTTCTCTATCTTTATGGGAACGAAATCCTCGGTCACCACAAATGTGACCATAAATGTTCCTGTACTAGTAATACAGGAAGATCCAGGAAATGATGCTAAAACATCACTAGCACTAGTGGCCTCTGCATCCCCAGGTACATGTCCTGACGCATGTTCTGGCATCTATTCACTACTAGAGGGTGCACTACCCAATGCTTGCATGCTATGTGTTGCCAAAATTTTAGTTGAAAATATAGGAACAAATGATGGGGTAGGATGATGTGATGTATGTGCAGGAAGTTCAGGATGGACACTTGTACCATCCCCTACTCTGTGGGCAGCACCTGCAGTACCCTGATCATGGCCAGCAGCTTCATGAGGATGCAAAAAATCCTGTAAAAACAACACATATTTTAGTTCATGAAATAAAAGAGTAAAAAATATAAAACCATGAATGAACTTATGTTATAATTAAAGACCTCATGACAACTTACTTGCAAGTTTTGTACTCTCCCAGTCAATATTTTAACCCTCTCTTTTATCTCATCTATTTGTGACATTATGAATAACAATTGAAGGATTTCTTCATTGCATTTTTTTTGTGTCTTCCTTATCATATCAAGAGGGTTTGCTAAATATGCAATGTCATCATCACATAACAGTAATTGCACCTCCCTATGGATGCTATCACCTACTACTAGTTCCTTTCCCTGATCAGCTGACTACAACAAGAATATTAAAAACATTATCGAAATTAACCCAATTAACTTATGAAAAAAACATAATAATAAAACATTTTGCTCGTATCTAATTTGTACAATTACAATGAGGTAAACCTGTCAGGTAGAAGCGCTTGAAGATGCATCGTGATCTGTGGTCTGGGCCAGAGCCTTTCCCGTATGATCAATGTCCCACTGTGACAAAAAATAAATATAAAAAAACATTACCAAAATGAAACCAATAGTCTTACGAAAAAAAACATAATAATAAAATGGTATATTGGAGTCATTAATTGGAGGTTTGGTAAAATGGCATTTAATACGTACCACCCCCATAGTAACTATGTTTGTATCTAAGTGATTCAAATTGTAATCGATTAGAAACTCTTCCCTTGCAGTTATTGATTTTTATCATACCTATGCGAATACTGCGGTTTTCTCGTTGCCTCGAATATACCAATTGGGTTTGGCATTTTGTTGAATCACGTTGTTACTATTTATAAACCACGTATGCGATGCTTTTGACGGCTTCACACTATCAGTAGTACTGTATGCTCCTTTATTTTTGATCCCTTGTCTTTTGGCTATATATGAATTTCGGCGCTGATGCATACCTATGCATACTTTGTGTATATCGAACCAGCTACATCCAATCTTTGTAACTGTAACAGGGTCTGACATACTCCATCAATTTAGTAACTTTGTTGTAATAGACCTTTATGCGGTCCATGCAAAATATTTAAACTAAATGTAAATATTGATGTTGCTGCATTGATATATCTTATCATAGACACCAAAATTAGTATTGGAGAGTTCGCTGGGTTGCCGTGACTTTCCTTAGATATTTTGTACCCTCGAGAGACCCTCGATGTCACCCTATGCTCTCATCATCATAGGTATGGAGCCTTCTGCAAGAAGAAAATTCCCGTAGTTTTGCAAAGGTTACTGCTTCTAATCTTTTGACCTCTGGTTGATCTGCTCCCTCTTTTTAGACTACATGTCTCGCTTTTCTCTTCTCTTCTTGAATTTCCTTCGCTCGAGGAAGACAGATCTAACAAATACCTATTTGGTGGTACCTGCACTCATAAGGATGTTGGATGAAGTTCTTTCATGGTGATGTGATCCCAAGGTGACATTATGATTTGTTGTGTTTTTACTATTTTTCTGAAGTTCTTTTGTGTTGTATGGATTTGAACAATCTTGAAATGCTCTGAGATCATTGGTGTAGATAAATAAATGTGTCCCCTTTCATTTGCATTTGTTTTGAAGTGTAAAATCACTATTTTGTGGGAGAAAACAATCAAATGCAGGGACTGCCCTATTTTGCTTGTGTAAGGGTTTGAGGGCTAAATAGAAATGACATCCACCAATGCACCCACTATCTTGGAACTGTAACTTGGTGGATTGGTGTTGGGATCATTCAACAATCTCTGATGCAAGGATTGAATTGTCTAGGAGTTATCTATTATGTAGAGTGAGCAGGGAAAGCTTCCTTAGATGATCAACTAGATTATGAAACCACCAGCTTAGCACAACTCTCTCAAATACTCTTTAAGTGGACCTTATCAATCCACTACTCCTTCAAGGAAATGATCCAACTCACCTAGGGTTCTTGTACTCAACACAACCAAGGGGCTTGGAACCACTTAGGACATGTTTAAAAAGGCTATTCCAAAACATAACACCCTAACTTTCACTTAGGAAACTTCATTTCTTTATCGCTCCCTAGCACCTTTAAAGCGTCTTACCCTTATAAACCTTCCTTCAACCCTTCCATGAGGGCGGTCAAATATAAAATCACATACGAAGCCTATATCAATTTAAACCACTGAACTTAGAAATTGTGTAATATGCCCTACAAGACCCCCAAGCCACTCCTTTGTGACGATGAGTGCCAGAAAGGTGCAATGGACCAAGGCATTGCTGTGCTTTCCCAAGAGCAGTGGTTGCAGAAACAGCAGGATTTTTCTGATTATCCTAGGCTCTCCCCTTCGCCCCCAAATGTAGGCTCAAATTCTCATTCGGATCACTCATATTCTACAATATCATCCTAAGTTTTTGATCGCTATTAAGCCTCACCCTAAACAAAGAAAAACTCAGCTTTTTGCCACCGACCATGGGGGAAACATTTCGGCCTCGGCAGCTGTGTCGCTCCAGCTAAAAGATTTGAATTGGTTGGATGTTGGGAATAAAACTCATTTTTGAACCTAAATTTCCTCATTAAATTAGAGTTACAACTACCAAAACCAACTACAAGGTCTTCCAAAGGGGGTGTCCAAGGCATATTTCTAATTCTCATGACGGACAACATCTTCCAAATGAGTGAAAGTTAGTGCTCATAGTCATTTGAAACAACAACATTTTGATTGTATGATGGTAGGATTTGATAACTTAAAATAATTGGCTACCCAACAAATTTAAGTTAAAAGAAACTTTTACAGTATAAGGGGTTAGCACTTTCTTTCATCTTTGCATATTGGTTTGATGCTTCAAACGATGCATTTCTTATCCCACTTCTATCATATTGTATTCCCATCCCATTGCAATTGTTGCAATTGTTGGAGGAGTTGATACCAAAATTTCATATCAAATACCACATTCTTGAAGCAATTTTATGTGTTTTTACTATTTTTCTAAGGTTCTTTTGTGTTGTATTGATCTATACAAGTTTGAAATGCTCTAAGATCATTGGTGTAGATAAATATATGTGTTCCCATTAATTTTCATTTGTTTTGAAGTGTTAAATCACTGTTTTGTGGGAGAAAACAATCAAATACAGGGACTACCCTATTTTGCTTGTGTAAGGGTTTGGGGGCTAAATAGAAATGACATCAACCAATCCACCCACTGTCTTGGAACTGTAACTCAGTGGATTGGTGTGCAACATGGTATGATAGAGGTTCATTGCATTTAGGGGTTTGTTAAAGCAAGAAACTTGGCATTGAATTGATTCCCTTGGGTTGACAAGGGAAATTTTCTTGTGAATTTGTGGTTGTTAAGTCAGGGTTTATCAATTTGACGATATCACCTTCAAATGGAGGTTCTTCATTCAACTGGTATTTTGTAATTTTGAAATTTTGGGATTATTTTTTGCCTCATCCCACAAGTGAGACACACTATTGTGCAATCACTCATTAACAAAGAGATGAATGTGTGATAATAATTTAGGGTTAAAAATAAATCCATTTGAGCCTTTTATAAATGAAAGGACATTTGATGCAATCATATGCCATATCAAAGTTGTAACCTAATAGTAAGGGCATCATGAGTAGTTTGTTGAACCCATTCAACAATCTCTGATGCAATGATTGAATTGTCTAGAATGTGTCTATTATCAAGAAAGCCAATTTTTTTACCTGTATGACTATATATCTGAAGCAATAGGTTTAATTGTGATGGCAATGATATTGAAAAAGATTTTGTAATTTAGCTGTTGAGAAACATAATTGACCACCATCCTAGGAAAGATTCTTCATTCTCACTTTTAGGTGTTCAAATTTAACAATACCTTCATTGATGAAAGAGCCCAAAGAGCCTTTCTCCGTGGTATCTAAGTATACATAGCAGCGGTCTTCTCTTATACGGTTGGACATGATTTAAAGAACTTAGCTAGGAATTATTCGTTTAACCTAAGGTTTTCTCATAATGCCATCATTGGAAAAGTATGATCAAATTCTTCTATTATGAAGAATTGGTCTATGTGACTCTAGTAATCACTATAAATGTTTGTAAGGATAAAATGACTAATTTCATCAGGTAGGAGAGAAACAACTTTGAATTCTTCAAAGATTATATTCCTCTATTCATATATTTTAAGGGTTGTGTGTGGATGAGGTTATCACTACCTCGAAAATTAGTGGGACTTAATTATGAGTTCTAGATGAGAATGATGACAATGTCAATCTTTTTGGAGGAGGTGGGAGGCATTAAGCTTAACATGGAGGATGTTGGGGGTAACTAGGTGGTCAACTAGCTTGATTGACATGAGCACATGAATGATCAATAAGAAAAGGAAACTATAAGTTCAAGTTGTGCAAGATGATTGAAAGGGGAGGGACAAACATAAAGATTGGAGAAAAAAAAGATAAAGTGGTCAAATTCACTAAGCTTGTAGAGAGTGCTAAGTCTATAATTGCTTCACACTGATGCGATGAAGGCTATGTGTGATGAAATCCTAGACCTCAACCAAGATGTGGGTAGATTATGGGAGTTTTTCCAAGACCTGAGGCTGGTCGATAAAAATATGAAAGACTAAGCTATTTTATTTTTTCTGTTTTATCTTATACCATTTTACGAGAATGGGGGTGCCAATGTACGAGAAGATCTTTGGAAACTAGGCATGAAAATTGTAGGTTAAAGAGAATGGGGGTGCCAAACTTATAGTACTCATTGTCCCTTGGTCATCGATTTTCCGTGAGTGCCCTCAACCTCATCCTCGACACTGGTATTGACCTTGTTTTCACTCCTCCAAACTCTTCCTCGGCACTGGTATTGACCTTTCACTTCTCCAATTTGACGAGCTACAACCTGGTTTCGTTAGGTTTTAGAGTATGTTAATTAATTTGAAAATTATGGCACCATTTAGCTAGGTTTTAATATTCTACAATATAGTTAAGTATATATTAGTTATATTTTACATAATAAATAATATAATTATTCGACTTATTATAGTTATATATTATATTCTTTAAAAAATTTATTAAATACATATAAAATTATTAATATTAATAATTAATAATAAGTATATTTTTATATAATAGTAATATTAGATTAAATTATATATAATTATATTATATTTATTATTATATAATAGTATATATAGGCTTTTTACCTGATATTTTAGAGGATTTTACCATTACACTATAGATGGTTTACCATTAAATGGAAGTTGAAACTTGTTTTCCAATGACACAATAGTGGTTTCCAGGCATGATATTTGTTTCAACCTCAAATCTCACAATATATGTATCCTATTAGCTAATACAAAGAGATATAGAAACTAAAAAGATAGAGAATGAGAGAAAGAGATGAACTTAGATAGATAGGGAGAGAGAGAGAGAGAGAGCATGAGAGAGAAATATAAGAGATACAACGGAAAAGAGAGAGGGAAAAGAGAAACTAAATTTTCATTGGTTGTTTCATGTCAACAATCCAAGGATGGCATGTGTCCTTGGGGAGTTATGCTCAAGGTAGCATTCCATTTGATTAAAGATATGATAATTCTCCTTTAATACCTCTTCAATGTACCCATTGCACACTTAAGGAGACAAAGATAAATATAGGGAAGAAAATATAGAGAGAGAGGGAGATAATGAGAAACATACAAATAGAAAGTGAGACAAAGAGATAGAGAGAGGTAGAGAGATAAAGAGATAAGGATCAATAGATAGAAATATAGAGAGGATGATTGATATATCTCTCCCTGTTGCTCTATATCCCTCTATATCTCCCACTATCTATGTTACTCCCTCTTCCCTCCTCTATCTATTGAGCTATCTCTCCCTCTCCCCCCTTTCTCTCTCATTCACTCCATCTCTCCCTCCATCTCTCCTACTATATATCTCTATCTCTATTTCTCTTTTTATCTCCCTCTCACTCCTCTCTATATTTGATTATAAATAAGTCACTGTAGAAATGAAATATGTTTGATTATCTACCTAATATTTTTTTGTGTTTGAATTTAATAAATTACAAATTAAAATAGACATAAATTACTTGAAATAAGAGCTTCATAACCCATCTAATGAAATCACAACCTATCAAAAAGGAAATAGGAATTTTCTAAATAAAAGAACACTTGACCCAATCATAAGTGTATGGCCTTCGCAGAAAGGAGTGATCCACCTTAGCAATAGCAACTACTTGATGTAGACCTAGGTGGCTCAACTCAACGAACCTATCAACCTACTTTTAAGAGGCTTCCAACAAGTTTAGAATGAACAATTTAAATAATCCAAACAACTCTCAAAGCCTAACAAACAACATAAGTGGGAGAGTGGGAGAGAGTGGGAGAGGATGGGAGAGAGTGGGAGAGTGGGAGAGAGTGGGAGAGAGTGGGGGAGAGTGGGATAGAGGGTGGGAGAGAGTGGGAGATGGTGGGAGACGGTGGGAAAGAGTGGGAATGAGTGGGATAGAGTGGGAGAGAGTGGGAGAGTGGGAGAGAGTGGGAGAGAGTGGGAGAGAGGGTGGGAGAGAGAGGGAGAGGGTGGGAGGGAGGGTGCCAGAGACCTGCACAAATTCTTGCACAAGTTTAAAGGCTAGGTGCTTTGTAAAATAGGCCTGATTAATACCCTAATCAACACAACCTAGAAAGGGTGATTTTGGTGATTTGGTCCTATTAGAACTATATAATTCTAAAATTTAATAGTAAGCTAAGCTCATAAGTTTTCCAAAAATTCCATATTTTGAGTAAATTTTTTTCTACATATCATAATTACCACTAATCTCATACCATAATTTTCCTCTAAGCCCAAGCATTTGAATAAATAACTCATATTGGCAAGAGATGGTGTTGGTCTCGCCGATCCATAAATCATCATGTTCCTATATATGTATTTTACATCATATCACTGAGAGATCAAGAAGGTTACATCGATCAATTTTCATAAGAAGTTGTGTGTCGAGAAGACACAATTTACGATCTCACTGATGAGGAAATTCATCGGCAAGACAAGCACCATCAGAGTGAGATCAATATGTCAAACTGAGTATATATGTCTCACCAGTGAAATACTATCAGCGAGAAATCAGTTGTGTCACCTCGATCAAGCTTAAGGAAATGTATTGGCAAGACAAACCCCATCTGGGAGACATTCTAAGGTTAACCCAAGCACATTGGTCTTGCTGATGAAATATGATTGGCGAGACACCCATTTTGTCTCGTTGACAAAACAAAAAGAGATTCTATCGCTTAGACAAAAGATATTGGGATAAGTCCAAAATGTTCCCTCGATTATCCATGTCACGCTAATAAGGTTCCATCGGCAGGAGTCTTAGCGACATGATTACGAACAAAGGAATGATCATCAGGGAGACTCATAACATCGAAGAAATTGTTGAATGTCTTCGTGATACAAGATGTCATGCCGATGGAGATGTGAACATATCAAAATGATTATCAAGATGACTATTGGAAATTTTATATGGATCAAAAGGATGAATTGTGTGATATCAGTGAAAGAGGCGTAATTTTTCCCCGATCGTTAGGGTGATCAATGAACATTGGTAGGGCCCAGATAAAAAGGATCGCCCAAGAATTTGAATTGTCTTGTTGATATAAATGTTTGATGTGACAGTGGTGAAATTCGAAGTTCAGCCTCAATCGTGTTTGAAGCGAAAACATTAATGGCAAAATTTCCACCCAATGTGCTAGTCATTCCCCGAATTGAAGAGAAGTAATTGAAGGTGAATTCTACAAAATTGGCATTTGGAGAGCGAACAAAGGGCCGAAGGACTATACAGCCGAGGATTTTCGAAGCAAATATTGAATTTCTTTGTGACTGAATTTCTAATTCTATAATTTATAAATGGAAAAATGGAAGGCACCAGGTTAGGAAAAGTAAGAAGTAGGAAGAAAAGTGAGAGTAATCACCCTAGAGGGAAAAAGCAAAAAACTGAAATTGGAAAAGAGCCTGGGGTAGCTGAGAGGAAATTAAACCAAGACCTAATTGATCAATTTCCTGGTTCTGGTCCTAGAGCTAGATACTCTACACAACTTAAGGCAGAAGTAGAAAAATTGGAGGATAAGTGCAAGCATATAGGAGATATATGGACACTAATTAGGGGATATGAGTTGTTTATTTTTCATTACCACCAAAGGAATCGATATGAGCTAGTGTGCAATCCGTGGAGTTTTAACCTAGGAAAATTAATCTTCCCTAATGTGTTTGTAGATGCAGAATTGGTGAAAATGTTAGCCTCCTATTATGACCCAAAGCTCAAAGCTATCTGTGATCCATTAGGAAAACCCTTTATACATATATCGGAGGCTACCACCTATGAATTTTTTAACTTGGAAGGGGTGTGTGATGAGAAAATTATACCTAAGAAGTTAGAAAAAGAGTTTTGGAGAATGGACACTATATACAAGGGTTGGAGGTTGCCATTACATAGATCTATGAAGAATGGTAGCTCAGTTCCATTAGATGATAGTGATGGTCCCCCATTTCATGTTGATCTATTTGAACCCTATATGAGATACACTTATTTTTTAGTATGTCATGTGTTGGGAGTGGAGGCCCCTGAATACATGTCATTAGTACCCATGGTGATTGCAGCAAATATCCAATGCCACAACTCAAGAATTTTTTATTATGCCTCACATGTATTTAAAAGCCTTGATTCAGGATTGATAGCAATAAAAGATGGAGCTCCTATTCTACACTTGAAGGAATATTCAATCCTAATGCACACGATACTCTATTATGGACAAGAATTGAAAATGTGGCCTAAAAAGTTGAGGGTTTCACAATTTGATAGAGAAGGAAAATTACTACCAGTGCAACTTTGGACTGCCATCTAGGACTATAGATTTGCTAACTCTTGTTTTATACATTTTGAAGATTTTTTTGTGAAACCATTATATAGATTATACAATCATCCTAGTGAGTATCCATTGTCAGATGAGATAAAAAGATTTCTCAGGCCCAAGGACTTTAATGGACCAATAAATCATAATTGGGGAGACTGGTATTGCTTAGAAGGTGCCACTATGATAAGAGTATATGGATTTGAGGATGCACCTTTTATTTTGACAAGGATGGTGCCTGATAGGATTTCCTATTTGGATATTGCTAGGCAATTGGACTATTCAAATGTTATGAATTTGAGTTCCTTTGGAAAACAGGTGTTTATGCCCAACACACTATGCTTTGGTGACTTCACTATGCTTTCAAGGGATGGATATGATATGGTTCTCAATAAAATTTTGCAGTACAACATGAAGAAGGGTCAACCATGAAAAGGATTTGATCCAAAAGGGTATATTAATTTTGCTAGGGATAAAATTAACTTGGGAGGATACAATCATGTACCCTATCTATATGTTGACCTAATCATGAATCTAGAGGAAGAAGAAGTTGAAAGGGTTGTTGATGAATATAATAGAGGATTTCCAGATATAGAGCTGTTGTCTTCGGAAGAATAGGTAACTGGTGGTGATAAGACTCACAGTAAAATTGATAAAATCTCTAGGATGAAAACTCAAGAATACAAGTCCTCCTAGGGAACTAGATGTTGAGGAGAGTTTAGATGTAGATACAAGGCATATGGAATACAAATCATTTGTGGAAGATGATGAATTTGTTAAAACCCCAGAGTTTAAAGCTTTTTTGTACAAGCAAAAAGGAAAATCGATAAGGGGGTCAATAGAGAATATAACACCTGATAATGAAGAGCAATTGTTGAGCAATTTAAAGTTAAG
Source organism: Sequoia sempervirens (assembly GCA_007258455.2). Lineage (NCBI taxonomy): Eukaryota > Viridiplantae > Streptophyta > Pinopsida > Cupressales > Cupressaceae > Sequoia > Sequoia sempervirens. Next base: position 14,867 of record VDFB02252410.1, read on the forward strand.
TGTAGAGAAATAAATGGAAGGCATGACCTCGGAGAAGGGAAGGAAGCTTTTGGAGGATGCAGGTGTTATGATTTTCCCTGGGTTAGATTTAAACTCTGCTTCAGTTTTTGATAGCTTCTTGAAAAATAACAACACCACACACAAGCTCAGCCCTGAAGGAGTAACATAGATATATGTAGGGCAAGTATAATCTAGATGAAGGATCACTCATGATATGGGCCTTATATCCACCACATAGGAGATCTGTTGTAATTGATAATGAGAAAGCTTTTGGGCATGTAATGACGTTAAAAGCTTGTGAAGTTGATCCCTTAACAACAACAAATATTGGTATTAATGTTGCCAAGTTGAACAAAGCACAAATCTAGATGCTAATTAAGGAAAAATAAATGTATAGGACAAACAATGAAAGATTACTCAGGGAAAATGATCGTTTGAAAGACATGGTGGGAATTAATTAGGATCCACAAAGTAGTTGAATCATGGTGAGACATCATAGATAAAAGACCAATGGGAAGGATCAAATGCATACTCATAGGGTAGATATGATGCACTTACTACAATAATAAAGAGAAGGAAAGCTAATTTGACGACCCAGTTGAGTAGACTTTGGGGAACACATTCAAAAAACTACGCTACAGAGCAAGGGAATATGAGGTTCAATGAAAAAATCCATCAGAAGCTCCAAGAGATAAAAGGATGGGATGTTCTAGACAATGTGGTTATTGATACTGCCAATCATTTCCTAAAAAGACATCAAGATTTCCATGAAGAATTGTAGGGAGATGAACAGGGGTTGATCGAGGCCATAGAAAAGGGATTACCAATGTTATTTGAAGACAAAGGAAAACTGAAAGAAAGGGACAAGTGGTTGAGGAATGTGAATCAATACTACAAACAATTTTGGAGGCAGCTACAGGAAACAATTCAACAATGGACGAGGCATGTGAATAGAATGAAAAGATGGTGATAATGGAGATAGCAATCTGGAATGCGCTTGGAGATGCCGACACACATGAGCGACAAGATTACTTAGATCATTTGTCAAACGTCCATTTATGGCTAAATAGAGCATGATTTTAGTTTTTACTTATATCTGTTTCATAATTTCAAAACAAATATAAGATAGAAGATAGAAGATAGTAGGATAGGAATATAGGAGAAGGATACATCAATGATGTTTTTATTTGAAGAGACTAAGATGCATATTTGAAACTATGAAAGAATCAATGGAAGTTATTTGATTATGTGGCATATTTCTGGTATCTATTGTTTGTTGAATTTATTGAAAAGATTATTAAGTTGTCTCCAAGGTTGATAATTTTGTGTTGTTTAAATTGATATATCAAGTAGATGTTTAGTTTATAAATGCACATTTGTTGCATCTATGTGGTATGATTTTCTGGTTCTTTCAACTAAAAACTAACCCTTCAAGTCAATCATAGTAGTCCAAACGTATCATTTGGATCATTAAGAAGAATTTAGTAATTACATCTTTGCATGTTTGTACAAGTTATAAACAAATATATAATGCTAAGAAATTAGAGTTTAAACCAGATAGAAGTTGCTCATCTCATACTTTCACTTGACTCCATTACCCAACAAGGTACTGGTCTCATAAACTTCATGTTAGTTTCACCCATTTTATTTTTTACATCTATTAACTAAACATATTGTCCTCATTTACAATTAGATTAGAATTACATCTTTTCACTACATGATTGCCATTGTGAATAGACTGAATCACATAATTAGTAAAATCATGAGGGTTTATTGAATCTCCTACTTCGAAAACCTCCTAGACCTCAAAACCAACTCATACACAACCCATTAGGTCTGCACATGGATAAAATTTCATAAAATCAGATCTTCCATACATATTTTGTTGAAACCTAGGCTTGAACCTCTCATTTCACATGCTTTTCTTCACAAAACTCTTGAGGACAACAACTATACCTTCTTTATTTCTCATCCTACACCCTATTCATGCATCCTACAATTACAATAGTATCCATGGGACCTCTTACACAAGCTATAGTAATCACAAAAAGTGTAAGAGCCCCTTTATATCATGTTTGGACTATAAAACCCTCAAAAATAGGGTAACCGGGCTATATGCAAAGAAATGAAGCTTTCTAACTAAAATCAACGCCTTAAGCCCTCAAATCAGATTCAAATCAAAGTAACACATATCTTCACAACATGGAATTGATTTCATAGCAAAATATAGCTGTATGTGATTGTACAATGCTGCAAAACAAGAAAAACACAGATTTTTGAATGTCAAGAGGTTGTATTTTAAATCCTCAACCATCAACAACCTTTACAATGATCACTTTATTCCTTTTAAATTCCTTTATGCCTCAACCACCGAACAACCACCTCTACAACTGACTTTTTAATCTTTTATGATCACATGAAACATAAAACACACTAATTTCAAGGTTGTTAACATCACTATTGAAATGTTTTAATTTTTTTACCTTTCAAATGTATTGAAACTCTTAGGATGCCTCTCATACCATGCTAGTGGCTTGATAATATCCTTATTATTGACATGACACTAACCTTGCACTCTTTTACATGTAAATTCTCCAATTTTCCTTAAAAAGGCTACAAAACTCTTTAGTGCAAGACTCAAACTCATAACTCAAAACTTCACCTAGAACATAACTAATGGTCTTGAGTGACCTTATTCACAATAAAAAAATCTTGAAATTCCTAAACCAACCTATTGACCTCCCTAATTATCATCACATGATTAAGCATAGAAGATGAGGTGTAGGTGCTCCTGTAACATCATGAATTAAAATTAAACATTAAAAGGTACATCATGAATTAATTATGTAATGGCATAAAAATTAAAAACATCACGAATTAATTATGTAACCACATAAGTCAAATATAACTCTATCAAGAAATTAATATCAAATAGATAATATAATTGCATAACTCATACATTTCAATGTCATTAATCTTCTTCTTCATTCAACTCTTTGTCTGTATCATCCGATCTAGATTTGACATTGTAAGGATTGGTCATATCATCATCATCGTCATTGATATCAGATTTGATAATGTCATCATCCACACAGATATCATCTTCATGAACATTAACTCCTACATCATCATGATCTAGGTCCTCTTCGACATCTTTGTCAAGCACATCATCAACTAACTGTTGATCCTGATCATTGTCTATCATGCTTTACAGTTCTTTGGTATCTTCTTGTTTCCACCACATTTATACTTTCACAAGCCTTCCTCTTGGATCATGTCTAACAACAAATGACCAACCTGATTTACCTGGAACCTCTGAGTAAAATACCTGCTCACATTGGCTTGGAAGAACATAGGGCTCATTTCCAGCTCGCTCAATCAACCTTGTATTAACCATAGTAAATCCATTATCATGTTCAATAACAGTTCTCTCAGGATCATTTTCATTCAATCGTAGCCTATACCATAGGACGACGAACAAAATTAATCTGAAGGACTTAAAGTCACATTCAAGTATATCATCCAAAATCCTATAGTATCAATTTTCTGAGACTTCTGGATGTATGTCGCTTCTAGATGAAACATTAGTCACTGAAGGATTGATTATCCAGAATGCAAGGGGCTGTGCCTTGACCAGTTGCTGGGTTCAGCATTTGTGAAGCCATTGCACCACACTTAGCCTTGTGGTGTTTCACTGCACAATATGTCAAAGCGAAATTATTGCAATATGGTTAGTTGATAAACATATTTATTCTCTCTACGAGATGTATGCAAAGAAAAAATTCAACATATATATACATCAATATAATTGAAAATAATTAAATAATATGGGTGATTAATATATTTACTCATTGCTTAGCATCTCTTAAATCATATGCTAAAATCAATTTCCTTGGTGCTTAACGGTAAGAATCTCCATTCTGATGAGCTTCTTTAGCAGTGAAGCCACACCTTCCCTGTATTAATCTTGTGACGGATTATTGACATGCGTTCAAATTATGCCGTCACATCAATCAGAGATTGTTTACAGCGATACAAATGTAAGGTACCTCCACTCTCAATATTTGTATCAAAAAATAAATTCACAAATGACATATATTAATTAGTTAATTACCATGGTATACGACCTTAATTTATAATTGATGTATATTGAAGATTAATAATTAAATAAGTACAATATACATAAAAACCAAATGCAAAATGTATTCTAATTAATCTCCATGACCATCTTATAATTACCTCTCACTTTCCTCAATCTACCTTTCCCCATCCCGGTGCTCCCCTTCAAATTTGTTAATGGGTTGGGATCGAATCACGATTTATGGATCTTTACTCTGAGCGGAGATATTGATGTGTACACCATGGTCTAGTATATCATATATTCCTCACCATAGAACCCTCGAGATGTGCTCTTTTTCTAACCAAAGTCTTCAAAAATTTTAAGTCTCTCTCAACCATCCACATTGACCTTGTTATACAGGTCCACACAATTCAATCTCTTCAACTTGGTGTATGAGGTAGTGTTCTTGTGCATTGAAAAATGTCAAAGGTAGACACTTTTTCATTTCACACATTAGACAAGGAATTTTTCTCTTCCAATAATTTATATCTTCTTTATGGATTTCTTTAGATGAAAACCATCTACAAGTGATTCAAGGCACAAATATATTAATGAGATTTAACAAAAATATACAATATATTACATAACAAGTTAAAAAAATGGCAATTATAAGATCTATACAATGAATTGAACAAATATCACTACTTACCTCATGTGAAATTTTTACGAGATCCATATATAACTTGCTTGACATTGTTGTGAAGTTTTTACAGGGGAGGAAATAGAATTAAGAGATAATAACTGCAACAATTATCAAATGAATCTTTGTTTTCTAAAAGTAGTAAACGAAAATCAAGCCCGAAAAGTACACATGGAGTATGCAAAATATATGTATAATATAAATAATTACCTTGGCCAGAGGAGTATGCCAATCATGAGTTTTCATCCAGGCCGATTCAACTTTTTTGCGAAGTATTGTTTTATGTTACATGACAAATCCTATGGAAATCAAATTTTTCGTTATGACTACTGCTTCTTTGTAAGTGAAGTAATAAAGAAGAGACTTATATTAATTTGGTCTCCATCGCTATTTAATTGAATGACATTTTTCATTGCATGATTGGCTTCCTGAATGTCACTACAAATTTTGACAATTTTTTCTTTGTCATGCCTTCCATCCAATATTTTCCATAACGTTTCTGTTATATTATTTCCGATATGCATTGTATCAAACAAATGCACAATTTGTAGCTGCTCATAGTAGGGCAATGTACTAAATTGTCTAGGATAACTTTTCAGTCCCTGTGGAAGCTGACCATTAATGACTTGATGACCTTCATGAAGCATATAAGTTAAACAAATTAACAATGACAATCATTGTCAATTACAACATGAGTAAACACAACACAATATAAAAATATAAATTCCAAACATATCATATATGATAGATAAATAATTTGATCCAATGTATAACCTTGACGATTAATTCTATTATATTCCAACTTCCATAGGCGAGGTGTCATTCTTTGTGGTTTTGATGTAGTCTCTTCTTTCCCATTGAAAATATGTTTTTCATTAGTTTGATACTTATGATTTTTGTGGAGGAAGTGCCTATACTCATCAAACACCTGCTTTCCTAAACTTGTTGAATGATGAGATTTTATTTTTGGACCAAAAATTGGATATGCAAATTTTCCCTTTGTTTGAAGACCTGGAAGATCATATATAATTGGATTAAATATGCCAATTTTTATAATATATATATAATGAATAGATTATTTAAAAAAAATGCATGATATCTACTTCATAAAATTAAATATCGTTAAAGTGTAGTCGAATGTTATAACATACCACAAAAATGTGTTAGCCCTAGGGCATCATGAATTGTCCATACAAGCCTTGCATGGAATTAAAATTGTCTTTGTCCTATTGGTCTAGAGACATCATACATAGTGACGCCATTCCATAACTTTAGTAACTCATCGATAAGAGGCTCGATATATACATTCATATCTTTAACTTGGTACTTACCTAGTTGAATGAACATAAAAATTACATAATTATTATAACCATTTTACTAAAATATATATAAATTAATGTACATGACTATTAAATGAAAAAAATATAAGTCATTATGCAAGAAATAAGACAAATGAGATGCTACTACATTAGAGAAAATTGATGTAAACAAATACCTGGAACAATCATTTCCAACATTATGTGCTCCCTCTTTATTGACATCCATGGAGGAATGTTATTGTTGATAACAAAAACAGGCCACACTGAGTAAATAGATCTTAGCTCTCCAAATGGATTGACACCATCTGTTGCCAATGAAAGCCTGGGATTACGAGGTTCTTCTTTGAAGTGTGGCCATTTTTCTTCCATGTCCCTAAATGGAGAACCATCTACAGGCATTCAAAGAATTTCATCTCCACTTCTATTCTGTGCATGGTAATCCATAAATTGCGCTAAGCATTCACACCTAAATAATCATTGCATACATGGAATAATGGGAATATAACGAAGAACCTTGTGAGACACCTTTTTTGTTAGTTGGTTGTTTTATATCTAAGTGCATTACAGGCATTCTGTTGCAAATTCATGTTGTTTGGTATGCAATATGATCATTGGGACATGCATCTATTGCTTGACACTCCATTTTAATATCTTTCATAATGCGGATAAATCGATTATGGTGAGGTAAAATATTTGATGGTGGTAACAAAAATTCACCAATCAATCTACAATAAAAAATAATTTTTTAATATAAAGAATATTAATGGTACATATTTCATCCTTTATTTACTAGTGATGAACTAACAAGAATTAAAATAGATGAAAAAATATGACATTTATGACATACCTTAACATCTGTGAGATTGCTATGTTGGATAAACCATTCATAACCTTCAAGTTCACCAACAACAATACAACATAGAGAAGAGTTGTTTGGGAGCCTTCATAAAGGGGTTCGTATGCCTTCTCAAGTACAGGTAAATCATGAACATCATCAAAGTCATCTTGATCATCATGATCAGCTGTGCCACTAAATGTGTCATGGATCAATGTATTTGTACCATCATCTTCAATTGTGTTTTTTGGCACCTGATCATCTTCTTCCATAGGATCATTAACTTCATCTTCGATATTCACGACTCCATGTTCCTCCACTTACAAAACCATATTCTCTGGGCCGTGATAATCCATATCATGTGCCTTAGGGAACCCCACCTTTATAATAATGATATACACAAATAAACCATGATCATGATCATGTGATTTTTTTAATATATATAAAATGTTAAAACAATATAAACATTTACAAATTCAATTAATATAAACACATATAATGAACAACTTACCAATGGACGATAATCATGCCCCCCTTCAACGTGACCATGCTACCTACAATGTTTCTTAGCTGTTATGATTAAAAGTCTTCTCGTCTTTAATTCCTTGCAATTATTGCAAGGACAATAACATTTCCGATCACCCTTTCTTTTCAATCTAGCCCACAATCTTTCAAGTGTCTCTTCAATTTGTTCTAGACTAATATTATCTAACATGATTTTTCTTTACCAAGCTTGAATATTTAGATCTTCAAAAAATATCAAACTCACACTCCAATAATTTTCAATCATAGACAGGTAACAAAATCTAATAATTATGATATTTTACACCAAAAAAAATTGGCATGCAACCACCCCTGCAAAAGAGAAGATAGTCTGAAGTTAATGACCCCAAAAAACACCTTAAATGCTAATTCCAGAACTTATTAAATTTTGATTTTACTATGATTTCCAACTATTAGACTCCTAAAATTAGAATATTGAACTTGCACACAACAAAATCTAGAAATGAAATTATGAAAATGCACAAGTCTAAAAATGAAATCTGATGAGATGTTGCTTTAAAATGTGATTTTTAAACCTAGAAGTACAAATCTAATTTCACAAATGAATTCTAGAAAAAGACAAATGACTACCGTCAACCTAGTGATATCTTCTTGAATTTTTTCTAATTTTTTCCAAGAAAATCGTCCTTAATTCTCCACAAACTATCACAAGTATAGAAAATTCACAAGAATAGGTGAACTCACTTTTATTTATGTTGGCCACAATTTGATTTTGCATGTTCGTCAAAATTTTGATGAAAAACTCTTCATCGAAATTTTGACAAAAACTCATGTTTGTCGAAATTTCGATGAACGTCGGGGATAAAATTAATTTTTTTTGAAAATTACACATTAAATATCACAAGTACCTAACAATACATCAAATTATACATCTTTTTTCAGAAATATTAGTCGTATTTTGTAGTCAAATGAGTTAGTGTTA
>VDFB02252411.1:0-26812 GCA_007258455.2 Sequoia sempervirens
CTCCATTATGCACTTTAATGGAAAGGAACTGTGGAAAATAACAAATTATCATCTCAAGTAACTCGTTTCTAGGTCTGGACCCTGCAACTGTAACATCTCCTGCTCAGTGGCTACAAACTCTTCCTCAGAACTAGAGCTTACAAAACACAAAAAACAACACACGCAAAGTAATAGAAATGTATAGCAAGTGACTTAACTCTATATGAAATGACCAAAGTACCTTGGCCACACGTGCCCTCTAAGCCATTCCAGTGCCTTCACCTCGAGCCAGATGCCATTCAATGCATTTAATTTGTATTCATGCACTACATACATCTACCCACCAGTTTTGTAAACTATGTCTTTGCTTAAATTTATTAAATCAATTTATGCACTCGTATTTTCCTGATATTTTAATGCATTCAATCTGCATTCATGGATTATGTACCTCTAGCCGTCAACTTTTAAACTATGCCTTTGCTTAAATCTATTTAATCAATTTATGCGCCTTTGCATTTCTAATTTTAAACGAAATGATTTATGTGTTACTTTTAAAAATAGGAAAATAGATAAATGCTAATTTTCCATCATATAAAATAGCTCCAAATTCAAAACTATTACAAAAAATAAGTAATATGTTAAATGGAAAAAAAATGTGATTCCCAATGCTGCCAGTTAAAAGCATTTCAACCGAATGCATGAGTATTATTGCCTTGACACTAGGAGCCAATAAAATTGTCACTATAGAAAACAGTTTATCCAAGCGAGTGCTATTAGGTTTGTTATCTTGAATTTCAAACTCCTTTGACGTTAATGCATTTTCTTTGGTGGTAGAATATGGAGATTCTTTTTTTACTGAGAGTCTGGAAGAAGATGACATATACAAATAAATTTAAGCAAAGACATAGTTTAGAAAACTGACAGCTTTTATCAATAGAAAGGGGACGTTTACAGTGACAGAGCAAAAGCTCCTCTGCTCGTTGAATGAATACCAAGAGACAAGTTACTCAAGGCAACAAACTGCTACTTTTATTTAGTTTGCTTCATTTTATCCCAGAAATGCAAATTGGGTTTCACAATGCATGAAAACACATTTGTACAAACAACTCCCAAAATTATAATTGCAATGGATGACAGTGATAGTGTAATGGATACTAATAGTCAAAACACCGAAATACACTAGCTAGTTTATTTTTAGATTCAATGGAAACAAGTATTAGTTGGAGACAGATTAACCTAGCAGTCTATTTATCATAGGTTCTTGAATTCCAAATGCACAAATGCGAGCATGGTTCTCTACAGGATTTTGCTATGCATTTTAACTAGATTGTTGTTTTGCATCGAGCGTAAAGAACTACTGCAAGTATGGTTTCCAAATAGATTTAAATCAATGAATGTAAGTCACCAAAGGTTTCCAATTACACTTTATACTTGAACCATGAAGCATCATTGCTTCAAGCTGCAGTAGAAGTACAGAGAGGGACACAAAAGAAAATTCAACAATGACATCATCAAACAAGTATTTGCTAGCTATTACTATGATTAACTATTGAACTCAATTAACTCATCAGTCAAATAGCTTAATTGATCACTGACCTAACTTGTTTCAAAGCTATCTTGGTAAGCTGATTAGTTAATTTCATTAATGAGTAAAAGATAGAATTGGCTTAATTTGCATGAGCTAAGTGTAAAATTGACTTGTTTGTTAATTGACTCTGATTAATGGTTTAGAGACAGATGAGACAAATTAAATTGTCATGAGAAAAATGTGAGATGGACTTATTAGCTGCTATGCCACATATACTATGACATTTGAGCTTTCATGAAATAATAGCGAAAGCAATAGAATAAACAGATGGCTTCAACATAGACAAAGGGATACAATTAATATGGACAGCTATAGCCTATTGAATATTTGTAGCATAAGAAACAGAAAGGAAGATGTTGGCGAATCTTTTGCAATTTCAGTTTACACCTAGCAATTGCATTTGCTTCCTTGTCTATAAAGCCTTTGCAATAAATTCCTTTTTTTGCATATGAATGGCCATGATTGGTTTAATTGATTTGGTGTACAAAGATGTTTTTTAATTAACTATAATTAACTATTCAAGAAAACTGATTTATCAATGAACTAGTTTCATTGATTAGTCAAGTGATTCACAGTTAACTTGATCAGCTATTTAGTTGATTTGCTTGAATGTTTCCAAAAAGCCCTTTTCGACAAATAGTTCTTTGCATAATTTGCAATCACTACACACCAAGAGCGAACATTTCTTCGAGGGATTATGTCAAACAGTTTAAATGTTTTTGCTTGTGCTTCCATATTTGGTATGCATATTCATGACAGCATTTCAAACCATTATATCTATCAGAAATGCATGTCTTATGATGCTTAGATGAATGTACATATGTCGTTCTAAAGCTCCTTTTCTGTTAAAAGCACATAAAATGTTTAGAAAGATTGTGTATCTGTGAATGTGAATAAGCAAGATTGATTTAACTGATTTGGAGGATAAAGATGACTAATAATCAGTAATGACTAACCATGGAGCACAATTAATTCATCAGCCAATTAGCTTGATTGATCGCTGAATTAACTTGTTTGAAAGCTATCATGTTAGGCCAACTAGCTAATATGCCACATATAGTATGACATTTGAGTTTCAAATAAGTCTCATGGACGCAAATTTGTGACCATGTTAAAGCCATGTAAACATTGATGTTCCAATTCCATGGGGCCATTCTATTTCCATTTGTCCTAGTTCATTTCATTCCATTATCAAGAACCAATAAGTAAATGTTTAAACCAGGCACATGCAAACAGAAATGCAAGTAGGGTTTCAACAATGACATCATCTAACAAGCATTTGTTTGCTATTATTATGATTAACTATTGAACTCAGTTGACTTATCAGTCAAATAGCTTGATTGATCACTACCTAACTTTTTTCAAAGCTATCTTGTTAAGCTGATTAGTTAATTTCATTAATGAGTAAAAGATATAATTGACCTAATTTGCATGAGTCAAGTGTAAGATTGACTTGTTTGTTAATTGACTTTGATTAATGATTCAGAGACAGATGAGACAAATTAAATTGTCATGAGCAAAATGTGAGATGGACTTATTAGCTGCTACACCACATATACTATGACACTTTTGCTTTCATGAAATAATAGCGAAAGCAATAGAATAAACAGATGGATTCAACATAGATGAAGGGATACAATTAATATGGACAGCTATAGCTTGTTGAATATTTGTAGCACAAGAAACAAAAAGGAAGATGTTGGCGAGGATTTTCCAATTTCAGTTTACACCTAGCAATTGCATTTGCTTCCTTGTCTATAAATCCTTTTCAAGAAATTCATTTTTTTTGCATATGAATGGCCATGATTGGTTTAATTGATTTGGTGTACAAACATGTTTTTTAACTAACTATAATTAACTACTCAAGAAAACCGATCTATCAATGAACTAGTTTCATTGATTAGTCAAGTAACTTGATTCACAGGTAACTTGATCAGCTATTTAGTTGATTTGCTTGAATGTTTGCAAAAATCCTTTTTTGACAAATAATTCTTTGCATAATTTGCAATCACTACACACCAAGAGCCAACATTTGTTCGAGGAATTATGTCAAACAGTTTAAATGTTTTTGCTTGTGCTTCTATATTTGCTATGCATATTCATGACAACATTACAAATCATTATATCTGTCAGAAATCTACATCTTATGATGCTTAGATGAATGTACATATGCCATTCTAAAGCTCCTTTTATGTTAAAAGCACGTAAAATGTTTAGAAAGATTGTGTATCTGTGAATGTGAATAAGCAACATTGATTTATCTAATTTGGAGGATAAAGATGACCAATAATTAGTAATGACTAACCATGGAACACAATTAATTCATCAGCCAATTAGCTTGATCGATCACTGAATTAACTTGTTTGAAAGCTATCATGCTAAGCCAACTAGCTAATATGCCACATACACTATGACATTTGAGATTCAAATAAGTCTCATGCACACAAATTTGTTATCATGTTAAAGCCATGCAAACATTGATGTTTCAATTCCATGGGGTCATTCTATTTCCATTTGTCCAAGTTCATTTCATTCCATTATCAAGAACCAATAATTAAATGTTTAAACCAGGGACATGCAAACAAAAATGCAAGTAGGGTTTCATAGTGCTTTAAGACATTGTTATACTTTGATTATAAATTCATATTTTAATCTACTTTTAGTATTATTTATCAAGTTTCTTGTTGAAATGCAAAGGTTTCATCTGCGTTTGATAGGAATTATGTAGAAATCCTCTTCTCCATTTTACTTCATGCATGTGAGCCCTGTAAAGTCTCTATATTATTGACTACAAAGTGGTCCCATAAAGAGGGCTTTGGAACCAAAATTATGTCAACATGTGCGATAATGAGAGCTTTTGAACTATGAGTGAACAATGTGTTGCTTTGAGCTTTTCCATTGTCATCAAAGCATAAAGGATAGAGGGGTTATGTTAAAAGTTGTGGTTGTTGTCCTCATAGGAATAAATTTGTATTTTAGACTACTTTTAGTATTATCTATTTGAATTTCTTGTTGAAATGCAAAGGTTCCATCTGCATTTGATAGGCACTATGTAGAAATCCTATTGTTCATTTTACTCCATGCATGTGAGACCTGTAGAGTTTGTTTTTTTTTTATTGCTGCAAAGTGGTCCCATAAAGAGAGCTTTGGAACCAAAATTATAGTCAATCAATCATAATCAATCAATTAATCTAATTCTACCTGTTTTCTAATAGTATTGGCATGTAATTTTCTTAACAAGTCTTCAATCAAAGAGAGCATTAGCCACACACCAATAAGGATTCTCATCTGTAACCTGCCTAACCAAATCATCTTTATTCAATAAGATGTTGTGACATACATTAATTGGATGTATCTCATCATCTTTCTTATCAGGATGCCAACAACCTTGATTTGCATTTGTCCTTGAATGTATCTGGTTGCTATGAACTATGAATTCTTCTTGCATATCGCTTGGCTGTACAAGTAATAGTAAGCGCTACATAATGGTAGAAATCACAACTCATAGCATCCATATACACCCATGCACAAATACATGGTATTCAACACATTAACACGGACATGGTTTTCTAGGGCTAGTTTGTTAATTGCCTTTGATTAATAGTTCAAATGTACACAAGGCTAATTGCAATCATTTCTTTCTTTGAATTGCTATGTACTTAAAGGCTAATTAGCAGTTGCCTAATTATTTAGATATGAGACAATACAAGGATGAATGAGGAAATATGAACTTGCCTAAATCATCATGAATGATAGAGCTATTGGGTAAAATGCTACATATACTGTCACATTTAAGCTTCAAAGACTGCCAATGAACAGTAAAAGCTTCAAGACTCTTAGTTAACATGTAAAGGGCTGGGAAAAATTGATCTGCTAACTGAATGGGGTCATTTTACTTCAATTATCTAGCACTTATTCTTAATTGTTTAATGCAATCACATGCAACCAAAATTCAGAACAATTAGCATCTATACACACCCATGCATAGATACATGGTCTCTAACATATTGATATGCATATGGTTTTCTATGAGCACAATCCTTGAACATTCTCTAGGTACGAGTGCTAGTCTATTAATTAACATTGATTACTGGATAAAATGTATTCATAGACACATAGCTGCACACATGCCTCAATGCACAGATGCATAGATACATGCATGGATGTACACATATATACACGTACACATACATACATGATCACATGGTTACACCTATATATGCATTCATGTATCCATGGATGCACATATCCATGTATCAATAGATCCCTTAATATATGCATATATTGAAATGACTACATGGGCTTGGGGAATGAATATTTATGTGGCCTTTACATGATAGCAATGAATCCTATAAATATGCATATATGCATGAAAGCACATAGCCATCAATGAACCTATGCATTTGCATTTTGACAAGCATTTTAAAACAATCACGATTCAAAAAGCCACTCCCATGGGTTCCAAAAACAGATAAATGCCAATTTACCAATATGAAATATAACTCACGAAATTGAGTTCATATATCTTTAAAAGCAATATGTACAACAACGACAATATGACTGGATGGCTAGCTGGCACCATCCACAAAAAAACATTTAAAGCAAATGCAATAGTAATCTATTATATACACACATACATACATGGTAACATAGATACATGCATTCATATATACATAATTACATGCACACATATATACATGCAAACCTGTATGCATGGATGCATACAAAGACTATGTTTCATGGGATTATTAAAGAGTTAACTTGCTTTCTATATGCTTCCATATTTTGCATCTGTGCCTATGAGGACAATAACCACAATATTTGACAATATTCCTCTATCCTTTATGACATCTCATTGTTTCCAAAGCTCTCTTTATAGGACAGTTGTTTATTGCCTACAAGACTCAGATGAATCCTTCATATCTCAAGGAAAGATTTGAATCAATAATACTTAAAATGATCTAAACTATGATTTTACAATCAAAGTATCCAAATGCATTGCAACAATGTGAAACCCAAGTTCCATTTAAGATGTACAATGAGAGTAAACAGAAGGGAAAATGCATTTGCTTTAAAGTTTGTAGAGCAATTTCAATAGGTTGTCTAGCCATTGTCCAAAATATGGTTTTCTATTAGCATAGTCCTTCAACCTTCTTTAGGTCTAACTGCTACTTTGTTAATTGACTTTGATTGAAAGGTCAAATGTAAAATGTGGCCAAGGATAATTATAGATAGTTGTACATTGCCTCCAAGATTCAGATGCATCCTTGGTATTTCAAGGAAAGGTTTGAATTGATAACACTTAAAATGATCTAAACTATGATTTTACAATCAAAGTATCCAAATGCATTGCAACAATGCGAAACCCAACTTCCATTTAAGATGTACAATGAAAGCAAACAGAAGGAAAAATGCATTTGCTTCAAAGTTTGTAAAGCAATTTCAACAAATTATCTAGCCACTGTCCAAAATATGTTTTTCTACCAGCATAGTCCTTGAACCTTCTGCAGGTCTAACTGCTACTTTGTTAATTGACTTTGATTGAAAGGTCAAAATGTGAAATGTGGCCAAGGATAATTATACTTATTTATCTCTTTTAATTGTTATATATTCAAAGACTAATTAGCAATCCAAACAGCCTCACCTATAGTCAGATGCCATTAAATGCATTTTTTTTGCATAAATGAATTATGCACCTTTAGCCAATAGTTTTAATCAAAGTATGCATATGGATTCAGAATCAAACTCTCAAAATTAAAAAAGGTAGGTTTAAATTATAAAGTGCAATCAGCCACCCAAAAAATTGATTGGATAATTATTGCATTTCTGAGATCATGCCACTGCAACGAAGATCTACTTTTGAACCCCAACTGCTTAATTTTTATGAACCATATAGCATATGCCACTCACAATACCCATTTGCAAAGATTGTCCTTGTAACAAAAAGCAACGATATGATTACAAGTATAATCAATACAGTGAGAATCTTGAATTAACCTTTTTCTCTGTCTACTATATGCAATTGTAAACAAAGGAGAAGGTTCATTCTAGAAACTCACCTTGTACTACTTGCTTGAAGAATTTTCCACAGCTGGGCCGCTACACGACCTCTTTTCTTCCAACCAAAAGCATTGCACCATGTAAAAAGCTTTGATTAGAAAACAAAAACCATGTGTTTGTTTTTCTAAAAGAATAGCAATATATAGTACTCCTACTGCGATGGATACTAATAGCGAAAACCATTAAAACACTAGCAAGCATTTTTCTAGATTCAAGAGACACAAGTATAAATGTAGATCAGATTAACTACACAAACTAATTGCCACAGGTTCTTGGACCACAAATCTTCTAGCAATGAATTTGATTGCTCTTTTGCATAAAGCCTACAACTATTCTATTAAGCAATATTACTTAACTGCTCTATGGCAACATTGTAATTTGGATTCTATAACATTTTTGACATAGTTTTTTATAACCCCAAGATACAAAAACAGTAACGATGACATCTGACAGAATTTTTATGCTTGCTGGCAGGAAAAAGGTTTCTACTGCATTCTTTATGCTCCCATTGTTTGCATTTATGCCTACGAGGACAACAACAATGACTTTTAACAGAATCCCTCTATCCTTTATGCTTTCATGACAATGGAAAAGCTCAAAGCAACACATAGTTGACTCATTATTGAAAAGCTCTCATTATCGCACACGTTGACATAATTTAGGTTCCAAAGCTCTTTTTATGGGACCACTTTGCAACAATCAAAAAAATACAAACTCTACAGGACTCACATGCATGAAGTAAAATGAACAAGAGGAATTCTACATAATACCTATCAAACGTAGATGAAACCTTCGCATTTCAACAAGAAATTCGAATAGATAATACTAAAAGTAGTTTAATATACAGATTTATGCCTACGAGGACAACAACCACGACTTTTAACAGAACCCCTCTATCCTTTATGCTTTGATGCTAACGGAAAAGCTCAAAGCAACACACTATCGACTCATTGGTTGAAAGCTCTCATATCGCACATGTTGACATAATTTTGGTTCAAAAGCCTTCTTTATGGGACTGCTTTGTAGTAATCAAAAATATACAAACTTGACAGGGCTCACATGCATGAAGTAAAATGGACAAGAGGATTTCTACATAATTCCTATCAACCGCAGATGAAACCTTCGCATTTCAACAAGAAATTCGAAATAAACGATACTAAAACTAATTTAAAATACGAATTTATAATCAAAGTATACGAATGCCTTAAAGCACTATGAAACCCTACTTGCATTTCTTGTATCAAATAGACAAAAAAAATGAAAAGTTACCTCTTCTGACCTCAAGCAATTCGTCTCTCACTGTCCAGCGTGCAACTCTGCAACTACAAAATACCAAATTATCACCTCAAATAACTCATTTTTGGGTCTGGACTCTGCAACTATAACGTCTCCTGCTCAGTTGCTAAAACTCTCCCTCAGAACAGGCGCTCACAGAAAACAAAAACAACACATGCAAAGTAATAGAAATGCATACCAAGTAACTTAACTCTATATTAAATGACCAAAGTACCCTGGCCACGCATTGCCTCCAAGCCATTCCACCGCCTTCACCTCGAGCTAGATGCCATTCAACGCATTTAATTTATATTCATGCATTACGTATGTCTACCCGCCAGTTTGATAAACTATGCCTTTGCTTAATTTTAATTAATCAATTTATGCAATCGCAGTTTCCTGATATTTCAATGCATTTAATCTGCATTCATGGATTACGTACCTCTAGCCGCCAACTTTTAAACTATGCCTTTGCTTAAATTTATTTAATCAATTTATGCATTCGCATTTTCCTGAATTTGTAAAACGAAAATGATTTATAAAGCTACTCGGACGAATAGAAAAATAGATAAATGCTAATTTTCCAATATATAAAATAGCTCTCCAAATTCAAACTATACAAAAAAATCAGTAATATGTTAAATGGCGAAACATGATTGGTCAATACTACCGGTTAAATGCATTCCGGGCGAATGCAATAGTATTCCTGCCTACCGGCAGGAACTAATAATATGCTCAAACAATTATGAGGACTTTAAAAGGGTCCATAAATAACTTCGGTTTGCCTCCATGAATCTAGAAGTGATGTGGATGTCATTGTTAAGCTTGTTGGCCTCGTTTTCCATCATAGGATGAAACCATTTGTGGGTGGTGTTGGAGAAAATAGTGGTACAGAAGCGACGTGAATCTAGATTATTAATCAAGGGTCTGTATTTAACACCTAAAAGGAGAATCAACTCCACATGTCGATAAGGGTGCTTGATAAAACGGCTAAATAGTACTACGTCGTATTCTAGAACTTCTAAATCTCGTAGAATTAAAGCTTTTGGGGTCTTCGGTGGTGTTGCTTGCAGATATGAGCCCACGCTTATATATTTACTTGTCTGTTTACAAACTCAGCAATGGAAGGACGCCCATCGGATTAACTTTATTCATTTATCCAAAGATGGAGAAACATTATGGGTCTCTCCTTTTCTCTTTGTCTTGTTGTCTATTGCATGCCTACATTCGTAAAGGCAATAAGAGAAAGATCAGTGGGGCAGTACTCTTGCACCCCATATGTCAACTGTTTTACTTACACCTGGTATGGCATGCCTGTGAATGCTTTTCCATTTGTACATACCTAGTCCTTGCTCCTCCCAAGGCAAAGGTATACACTTTTTCCCCTTCAATTTTATCTAGGGTATGCTTACAGTTGAATACTATTTCTCATATCTTCAAATATTTTTGGTTATTCTACAGCTAAAAGTGGCAAGGATGGTTGTAGCTGTGGTAGTGTTATTCACAATAATGTAAAAGGTGTCTACTTTTGCTCTTCATGAACGTAAGACTCGCAAGTGCTTTGTGGGCATTGTGGGAATCATATCATCCGTTGCACTTCTCGGTTCTCCACTTGTTAAGGATATAATCTATGTTTCGGTCACCATATCTTTGTTTGATATATTGCAGAAGTGTGGAGTTCATGCCATTCTTCTTGTCATTCTTCAGCTTTCTCACCAGTACTTTGTGGACGATCTACGGTGTCTTAAGCAAAGACGTTTCAATTGCTGTAATACAAAGTTAACATCCATTAATTTTTTATATTTCAAAATGAATCTTTTGTGCCTGCAGGCTCCTAGTGCGATAAGTTGTCCTTTGGTATTGTATTGCATCTATAGAAATAAGAAATAGATGTGCAGTTCAGCAAACAAATTGAAGCAGCTATGGAGAGAAGACAAAGCTACCAGTGGACATGGAGCTGGATGGAACCACATTATCACGAAATGACAACCATGATAACGATAAACCAATTTAAATTTCAGTTGACAATCCATCTATCAACATCGTGGAATCCTATATAATGTTGTAACCTCATTTTTTATTTACATCAGAATCTATCAGTGACATATGAGGTTTACTAGTTTTTATGATTTATTCGACTCTCTTCCTTGCAATTTCTCAATTCATATTCTTATTGGGTGTATTAGTAAGCTTCCTGTATCTGAAAAATGGAGAGACTGACATTTGAGTGGGTCTGACATGGATGTCATTGCAGGTAATTCTTGAATCCAATCTTGGCCGGACCCACGATTATAATAAATTTAGAAATTTATCATCTTTCCATCTAACAGTAGTCACGAAAGATCCGTTGATTTGACCAGACACCACGCGGTACAGAAGGAATAGACTTTTTTCAAAAATAAAGATAAAAAGCGAAAACACTACGCTGGCTCCGTGTAACCACTGTAGCGTACATTTTATATATCTTCTTTATGTACTTTAGCATTTGTTTTCGCCGACTTTCCGAATCAGATTTTTTGGGATACCTTGTACCGATCAACAGTGTGTTTATAGAATTCGTGCACTGACTTATAAATCAAAGACTATATGCTCTTGAACATGATGCCCGACACCAGAGTTTGAACATGATGCACTTTAGTTTATATTCTTTACCATGATGTTCAGATAATGCACGAATTTTATATACAAGAGCTATAAAGTGGCTTAATTAAAGCACAAATATTTTGGAGCTCTTAGTGCTCCATAAAATATTTGTAAAGAAAGAATGCCCTTTAACATTTTTTTCAAAGGAGATCTAAATATCTCAAATTATTCAATTTAATTTTTAATTTTGTATACGTTTTTTTTATCAATTTATTATAATAAAGTAGAAAAGTGTATATTTTAAGTTTTTGTTTAGCTCTCAATAATTAACTCATCTCAAATGTAACAATAATCATGACCCTATCCTCTAAATAGGAGCAATGGTGTGATCTCATCCATCGCATTCAAAGTTCAATTTTTTTTTGTTTAGGTTGACATTTCTAAGATTTGACAATTATATGCCTACGAAGGCACAAAAAATTGAAATTCACGTGTCAAGGGATGTGTATTTAAAAACATCATCTTAGGTAGTTTTATAGGTATGAAACTTGATGGGAAATACAAGTACTTCATAGTGGTCGAAACATGTATTACTCTAAACCTTTTGAGAATGGTAAGTCCTCTTATTCATAAGAATTGAGATTATGCTTCCATTATATTTGAAAAGGGTGAAAGAGGTTCTTTACATATCATGTGGGTTGTCAACTAAACCATAAAATTAAATTATTAAACTATCATGTATGCCTATGTATTTTTACATAATAACTTACATGGCCCACAACTAGATGAGAATAGAGCCTTCATGCCCTAGAAAATAAATAAACAATCAAGTTGATAATCACATTCCTTGTGGGTGGAATGGAAAGTATAGGTAGAAATGACAAATGAATCCTCCTCTTGTCCCTTAGATGATCACTTCCTATGTGAGTATCCCAAGCTAATCTCTCATCCTTTGAATCTCACTTAATCAATATTAACATCACTCCCTTGTTATACATATTATATAAAGTGAAAGTCCACTATATTTAGTTTATTGTGAATTAGAACATGTTTTGATCTACATCCCAATAGGTGAGTATGTCATAAGAAAAGCTTACCAAGGGTTGCACAAATATTATTCATGTAACTTAGTTGATTCCAGCTTGATGAAGAATGTTTTGATCTATAGGAGAGGGTTATTCCAATGTGTGAGAAATATATACATTCTCTTTAGTAATATTCCATACTAATCTTATCAATTTCTATCTAATCCTTTAGAAAATTATATATATATATGTGTGTGTGTGTGTATGTGTATGTGTATGTGTATATGTATATGTATATATATGTATATGTATCTATATATATATATATGAATATGTATATGTATATGTATATGTATATGTATATGTATATGTAAACCTCCAAAAAAGAAAATAAATTCAAAATCCGCATTTAATTAACTCAAAAGAAATACAAAATTCAAATCCCCTAGTTGAAATCACCCATGTCATTAGGGGAAATATAAAAATTACCTAGGAAATTTACCAATCACTTGGCTGATCTAGAGGTTTCCAAGTGATTTTCCCACTACAAAAATTAGTGATTTTTTCATTTTCCCTTAATTAGGTGATTTGGGGGCCACAACCCACCATACTCGACTTTTTTTTACCAAAAGTGATAAAAATTAGAACAAAAATATAAATAAATGCTTTGATTTAATCGACCTATAGATGCTTATAATTTGATCCTAAAGACATTAAATTTGATCTAATTAAGTGTACATTCAAAAATCTAATAAAAATGAATTTATGGAAAATGAGGTTTTTCTCAAATTGCATACATGTCGGTTGACTTAAATCTAAGCTACTACCATAGTTTACATCCTCATCTCATCTACTCTTTTTTTACTTAAAATTAATCCAAAACCATCACCATCAATCTAGAGCTCATTTTTTGTTGTGGGTGAGAGTGCAAATAAATTTAAAAATGAGTCAATTTTGAGTATGTAGATTAAATTGTTGACTTGTATCTTGATATTCTCTCATATAGGTTATCCAATTGATGTGATATGTATACTTCACACCTCAATATCACAACACATCCTCATATCCCTAGTTTTTACATACCTTGAATCATCGATTGAATGAAATTAAATTGATTCAATTTTAGTATTACAAGTTTTAAATAGGTGAGGAAAGTTAATGGACAAGGTAGTATTTCTCTAACCCCACATTAATAGAGAGTATCCTTCTCAATTATTAATATTTATTCATATTTCAAAAAATATGTATGTTAGATGTGATTATTTATTCTATTTTATATGACTAGATGCAAGACAAGAACCATGTACGGGTAATTTCTATGGTCCCAAACACCTATTTCAAGAAATGACACCTACTTGCCTTGAAAACTACCTTACCTGAGGGAGTAAATATGTAGGCTCCTAAAAAATCATCCTTACATTTATTTTGATGATGATTTAATAACCTAACACATGACCCACTTGGAATATATAAAACCCACTTGAACCTAGTTCTATAAACTTTTTGTCTTGTATAAACATGATGCTTTTGGCTTGTAAGTGACAGAATTAGCCTATTTAGTTTCAAATTGCTTAGATGGCCTAAAAATTACCCAATCAACCTAGAGAAAATGGTGACCTACAAATCGCCTAGGCAATTTGGTACTAGAAATATAAGTGATTTCATTTTTTCTAGGATATTAAAAATTTGAATTGTGACCATTTAAATTTCAACTTTTCAATTCACTTCTAGGTTAGTTTGAGTTGGGCCCAAGATTGTTAAACTCTCTAATACAACATTTAGTTTTTCATCTAATCTTTAAATGAATTTATATGGGTTGTTAGTTTCTTCTTGCAAGATTTTTATTTTGAAGCTCTTGCCTCTCTACACAAATGATAGTAAGTATCAACAAATACTCAAGAAAATTTTCTAATGGTCCAAGCTCATATATACCACATTTAATCAACACAAGAGATTACAATTCTTTATTTTTATTATCTAAGATTCCAAGCTTTACCACCTACAATAGTATAGTCTATTACTCATTCCTAGATTTCTATTTCTATTTTTCTTTCCATTAAGTAGAGTATCCAAGGTATTTTTCTTTCGATTAAGTAGAGTATCCAATGTTGAGATAGGAGACTAGATAGACAAAGTTGGAATATTAAATATCAACCACAAGTGTCTTCAACATCTGAGAGCATTCAACTCTTGGTGTAAGATTTAATTTATTAATTGAAAATTAAAATAATTTTATATAATAAAGGTTAACTTAGTTTATTTATCATAAAGTAAAGTAGAATTTAGTCAATTAGCATCTCATCTTGTCTAAGATCTAGAGCATTCTACTATAATTTTTTGAATTTATTAGTAGAGTAGATTAGTTAATTTCATTATTTTAAACTAGTTTACTTTATTTGAAAAATTATTTTTAGTGGTATATCATTTTCAAAACAAAACAATCACACTTGAATAGTAACCCTTGAGAAAGCAATGTCAAGTGGCATTTTGTTTAGGCCCTGTAGAGAATGGGGATTTGTGGCTTATGATTTCTCTTCATTCACAAAGCCTCACAAAGCGAACTACCCTAAACTACCCCAATTAACAGTGCGAGAGTTCTAGAATCAGAAATAGCAGATCAAGAAGATTTTCTAGACAAACTAGTAAGCTCTCGGCCAAAGGATAGCAACACAAAATAAGGGAAAGTGATAGAACGTAACAGATCTGAACTGAAGTGGAGTATAATTGATAAATATAAAGACAGGAAAGAAGTTTCTTACAACCACCCAAGTAATGAAGCCTCCAGCAAATAAATGTCTTCAATACCTACATGCATAAGATCTAGAGAAAGTGTTGGTGTTGTATAGGTGTTTGCCTTAGTCAAACCCCCATTTTGGTGTTCCCACCTCCACAAGTAGCTAGATAGATAGAGAAAGTGAATAGAGAGAAATGAAGTATGCAATGAATTATAAAATCAAACCCCACTCGAGGAGAACCTGTATCACAAAATATAGGTGATAAAATAAATCCTTGCTCGAGGAGGAGAACCCATATCACAAAGTAGAGATACAATAGGTAGGGGATGTGCAAAATAACAAGATGCTCGCAAGCACAAGGTGAGGGAGATGCTAGCTGCAAGGCTTAAAGAAGCCAAAGAGGAAGAGCAAGATAGTTGTAAGAGCTAAGAGTGTTGCGAAGAGTGTTGTAAAAGCGAGAGAGCTTGAGGCTATTGTAGCAAACAAGGGAGTTGTGTAAGCAAGATAATGTTGTAGAGAGGAGAAGAGCATTCAAGAGATAATCCAAGGAGGAGAAGAAGCTATAAGGCCAAATGAGTTGAAAGGATGAATTTTAAAGAGAGAAGAGAAGCAAAAAGAAGCTTCTGAGGTGGTTTACAAGGCATCCCAAGCTGTTACCATCGACGAAACAAGCTGACAAGTGGAAAACATGCACAAAAGTGTTCATTTGAATGTTGAAATGTCATAGGAAACTAGTGTGATGCATAGACGTCTGTGCGACACACTAGTGTCCAAACACATCACACTACAAAATGACACAAACACGAAAAGTACAAGATTCAATGTAAAGTGGACACACAAGGGTAGCTTCTGAAAACCATGCCTTTAAGCATCCTGAGAGGGAAAAAGGTTGATGCAAGGGATAAAATGAGCCTACACTAGATGCTAAGGGAGTGGACACTAAAGTAGATGTAAGAATGTATGTGAAATTGGAAGGAGTGAAATTTTAGGACACTACATTTTTCCCCCACTTTAGCGGGCATATGAATCTACACTAATATGTAGGCTAAAGGAAATCTACAAAACATAAATAACACCATTATTCCAAAAGGATATTGTAGAGGAAGCAAACAACTCTTCGAATGAAGGAAACTTTCCACCAAGTTGAAGACCTACAAAACAAACACATTAGACAAGAAAGACCTACACAAGGCAACAATGTTAGAACATAAAAAAAGAAAAAACCATTACATCACAAGGTTAGAATATATAAAAACACACACA
Source organism: Sequoia sempervirens (assembly GCA_007258455.2). NCBI lineage: Eukaryota > Viridiplantae > Streptophyta > Pinopsida > Cupressales > Cupressaceae > Sequoia > Sequoia sempervirens. Next base: position 16,509 of record VDFB02252411.1, read on the forward strand.
GGCACACAAAAAACTAAAGGATTGAGTCAGCAATGTGAAAGAGACCTTGATGCAAAAGGTTGTCTCAAAACTATGCATTATCCCCAAATTAAAAATAATAACACATAGAAGAATTCTAACATGAAGAGAAGAATGTAAGGATTGATTGTTGCAATAGAAGAGGGTATGTGTAGGATCATCATGGAAAAAACAGGCCCTTAAGTGGCAAAAAATTCAGAAAAATCAGAGTTAGGCAACTTGAAGTAAAAATTTGAATAAGTTATCTATATTATTTCAAAAATATGTTAGAATAGAATCTGTAGCAAATTGAATGTAGTTTCTAAACTACTAGGTTTTTCTTTCTTAAAAAAAAATCTAGTTGGTGAAAATTTGAAATTTCAATGAAGTGGTACTTAAATTTAAGGGAAAAAATAAGAAGTAGGTGTCTGTCTAACCACCCTAACCACAATAAAATGATAATATTTTTTTATAATATTTTAGATATAAGTAGAGGACTCATTCCCCGATGTGATGCATTATTTTTGTAATCTTTTTCCAAGTAAATAATTAATTATGAGTTTTTTATTACAACTTTTTAAAAAATATAAAAACTTGTATGTCTTACCACCTTAACTTGGTCAAAACTTAATGAAATTCAATTTTTATTTTTTAATCCTATAGTATGCGAAGCATAGAATGTGACGCATGTTTTGGATTCAAAAAATGTGATACTGTTTGAAAGCTATAGATGTTTTTCAATCATCCTATCAATCAGGACTTTAGTTGTAATTTCAATAGAAAATAAATAATAATTACTTATTAAATTCAAAGTAAAGCATAATTTATATTGATGGAAAGCTGAGAATCTCCTTTAAAAACCCTTTTTGTTTCATCAATTTTGGGTAAAGAAATAGTCGTCAGCCATATACCCATCATATTGCCACTTTTTTGCCCATCATGATCCTGCACACCCAAGAATACACCAAAAAAGGTTAGTGAAGCAACCAATATCAAAGAGAAGAAGAGCATATACTCAGGATGAAGGAGATGTAGATCTTCAATCCGGTATATACAATTGAGAAGAAATAAAATTTTAAGAGAGATATGGAGAATTTAATTGCTAGAAAAGGAATGAAAATGCAAAAAGAGATGGCTCCACACGTACTCTCTCCTAAGGAGGTTTGAACAAAAGGACTCCATAGCCCTGCATAACTATGAAGTTACACAAAGTATACCGAAGGCCCTTGGACCAACGAGGGACAAATCTTGTATGATGCAAGCATCTCATAGGACCGTAGACCTACAAGAAGGAATTCCCCCAAGTTCTCTTTCATGAAGGAATCCTAGTGTAGTAAGCTCCTTACAAGCCTGTTGACCTACAAGGAGGTAACCCCCAAGTTCTCTCTCATGAGGGAAACCTAGTGAGGGGGACTATGCAGCATTGGACTAGAAAGCGACTTCACAGGCGCACCTACAAAGCAACATGTTAATCTGTAGACTAAGCATGTTACGAAAGCTTGATGCAAAGAAGATCTACAAGTTCTCGGTCCTATAGAGAAATATTGGTAAGAGAATCCTATGGATATTGCAAGTTGCATTGCAAGAGAGTCATAGAAAATATAGGTCTAGTCAGGTTGCCCCCATGCTAGACACAAATGAATTCATTTGAGGTAAAAACTTTCAAAAGGGGTCCCTCAAGAACCCTTCAAGCCCACTCAAGGGGACACTCCAATTGAAAGATAGAGAGAAGAGAGGAGGTCCTTAGAAGGATGCACATCTCTAAAACAAGTTATCACTAGCCCCAACACACAAGGGAGGAGAACCATGCAAGATACTTACAATATACAGGATAGAGGTAGGCCTCGATATCACTTGTCATTTGAACAAGAGGCAAGTGTATCAACAAATAAATGAGTGATGGCACCTGAATCAAGAAGTTGTATTTTATCCTTCAAGGCTTGACATTCACTAGTGGAATGGCCAGGCACTCAATGGTATGCGTAGAAAAAATGTTCTTTTATCTTTCTTATGAAATTTCTTACGTGTAGGAGAAGGAAGAGTAATCACGTGAGCTTTTAGAAGCCACAAAAAAATATGCTCTTGCTCAAATAAATAATGAGGACCAAGAAGCACCACTTTTTGTTGTGGAGAAAATTTTGACTGCTCACAAGAAGAAGACATGAAGACATTATATAATGGAGGATCTTCATAGAGAGCATTATTCCAGCAATGGGAATCACACTCTTCTACGGGATCACTATTAGCCTTCTTGATAGGACTTCCAACATTATCCACTTTAATAGAGGTGCAATCATCTTCCTCTAAAGGAGGAGGATCAGCATTAAGGATATTACAACTATTGCTCACATCACCCCACGATACAAAAGAGTAATCATCTTTGATAGAGAGTTTGGGTGATTCTATTGGAAGGCTTAAGTGGATTGGGTCAACTTTGCATTCCCTAGTGAAGGGTTTTGTAAAGTGTAAAGAACCCCAATCATCACCAAGACATGCATTCTTTTGAGGAATAGACTTAGGATTTCTTAGATTCAAAAGGATCTTCTTCAAGGACATCTATCTCAAGAGTATCCTTTGTAATAGGTACTACTGGAGTAAACATCGACATATTGGAAGATACTGAAGGAATAAGAGTAGGAACAACCAAAACCTGACCAACAGCTACCATTTCACATAAGTGCATAGCCTCGGGGTTAGCCTTGACTATGACTACTCAATTGTTGCAAATGAACTTAATATATTTATGTAAGGTAGATGGTATAGCACCCATAGCATGAATCCATTATCTACCAAGAATAAGGTTATATGGTAATTTTTCTAACATAACATATACAAGGGTAGGTATAGTAATGGGTCCCAACCCCAAAGGCAAGACTATCATGCCTAGGGCTTGTCAACTGACATTATCAAACCCACAAATGTCAATAGAAGAAGTATTAAGAGAAGATAAATCAATATTAATCTTAGGAAATAGATCAATGCTACATACATTGAGTTCCAAACTAGAGTCAACAAGAGCACGTCTAATGCTGATTTTATTAATGCTAACTATAATCATTACAGGTTCTGTTTGTTTTTGCACATCTAGGGCAGAAATTCTTGTGGATAGAACTTGATATTTAGTGAATCCACATGAATATGATCCATCAAGGAATTAACATCTATCAGCCTAGAAAAAGAAGGAAAGAGTATCTTTTGCAAGGCTTCTTGAAGCATACCTTGATAAATCAGAGTATACTAAAGCAAGTCCCATAGTGAGATTCTAGTTGGAGTAACATAAACTTGCTAGACAAGATTGTAATCACTAGGTGATTCAATTGTAGGTTTAGGTGTTTCAGGAAGGCTTGGTTTTTTATTCATTTTGTTCTCATAAGTATGGGCTACTGCTCTATAAGAGGGAGCCATAGAAAAATTAGGAGAGTTACTATCAAATGGAAGACCATCAATAGAAAAAATCCTTTTAGGAATGTGTCATAGAAAAAAGGACCCTTTGCTTGACATGGGATTAATTCATGATAAAATGGACTTAATGAGGCCTTGATTCAAGTTTTTTTGGGCATTTTATGTATCCACACTAGGTCTTGGACCCTTAAAAATTGAACAACATGCTTTTAATAACGTCTTGTAAAGGTGTTGTAAAGTCTTGTAAAAGACTTTCACACTTTTCTAGCCTTAATTAACCTATTTATCCCTAATTTAACATTAAAAAATGTGTTTAATAACATTATTACATAAATTTAGAAGGTTTCTTAATGTAAAATTAATGATAAGTTAGTGTTGTAATGTGATTTACACATTCACATTGGTTTTTGTGCCCTTCTAGGCTATGTGGACCTAATTTTATTGTTGTAAAGTGTATTTAATCACACTTTCACATTGATTTATGTGTCCCAAGACCTATTTTACATTTACAACATCACTAATAGGTCCCTAATGTCCCATATTGTGCATCATGAGGCTTTAATTGATCAAACACTTGACAAGATGGCATTTTAGACCTTATTTCCTGATTCCTTGGCTTCTTAGGTGTCACAATGGCCCCTGTGGGACCCATTCACCATGCATGGAGAATTAGTCCCATCCAAGTGGGACCCATTTGCCATGTGTGGTGAATGAGTCCTATATGGCCCCATTTTGACCTTTGAGTGGGAATAAAGGGAAATTTGAATTAATTTTGCTTTATGTCAGCCTGTGATGAGGTATTATCATGTACTAAGGCACAATTGTCTATAAATAAGTGTTTTCATCCTCATTTTACATCTAACAACTCATTTTTACATCCTTCATCATTAATTCATCATCTATCTTCTCATCCAAGTCAAGAAAAATAAGGTTTCTTCATTGGAAGTCTTCAAGTTAGTTTTATAAAGCATTCAAGGGTTGAATCTTCATGCGATGTTGCAGAATTTCAAGATCAAATCATCATAACAAGTTAATCATCTTCATTGTTACATTTTTCACCAATTTATTTCATCACTTTGGTTTAATTACCTAAATGGGGTTTGACCAAGGAAAATCCCCATACCCTATCCTTCAACATATCTCTCTTTTCTCTTGTTTTTTTACAGATTTATGACTCTTGGAGGCTTAGGAATTATTGAAAATTTCATTTTAAAGTAATTCAAGTCATCTCTTCATCATTCAAGTCAAAACATCAATAAAAAGTCACTTTCAGACCTGAATTCAGTAGTTTTAGAAGCAGAGACTTGTAGAAGACAAAAGTGCATATCTAACTCCACATAATCAACTCTAGATTTTCCATATTCTTGTAGGTGGACTGATTCACCACCCATGGTGAATGAGTCCAATTTGTAGGAATGAAAATAAATCTTCTCATATTTTAGCTCCCAACAGTCAGAAACAAGTTTCTAGAACTTTTCACCAAAAGTAGGACTAATTCACCATCCATGGCAAATGAGTCCCAGTGGCCATTAACAGAGGTTTTTGAGACATTCTAGAATCTTCCAGTGACATCACTCTACCTCTAGGTGCACTCTGTTCAGTCTCATTCATTTATATTTCCATTTGTTTAAGTTTCTAGTTCATACTTGCAATCAACACTGTGTTTTCAAGCATCTTACATTAGAATAGTTTGCATTCATTCATTTGCATTTTTAAGCAGTCAAACACATCCTCACACATTCCACACTCCTCTTTCCATTTCTTCTAGTGTTAACAAAGTCATTTTGGCCCATTATCCTCTCCTTTTAGGTGAAAACCCCTGGGAAGGAGCTAGAGATTGTGGGTTGCCAAAATCTTTGTTACATTTAGGTGAACCTGATGTTTGTATCCCTTATTTTCTAATTTTGGAGTCCCTTAATCATCCTAGAAGTAGCTTGCATTACATTTTGTATTCTACGGTTTCACTTTTGCATGTGTAAAAAGAATATTTAGGTTGCATTTCTAGCATCTAAATCCATTTACATTTTTTAAAATTCTACATTTTTCACTTAGGTCTACATCTTGGTGCCTAGAATTCATAAAAATGAAGCACAAATTTCTGAAATTTTTTCAAAAGGTCCATATTGGGACTCATTCGCCACCCTAGGTGAATCAGTCCCTTTTGACCCCTGAAACAACACTTTATAGATCTAAAAAAAAAAAAGGCTTTTGATTGGTGCCTCAACCCAGATATATTAGTTAGTTGCATTTCTGTAGGATGCATTTCATAAAATCTATCCTTAATTATCCCATTTCATACATAGTTTAAATTGTACATTTGCATTCTCATCCTATTACATAGCATAATCAGTCAATTGTTCTTTGAAAATTTCATTTTATTTCAAACCTTTATATTGCATTTTGAGTTAGCATAGACTGTTATTTCAAAATTTTAGTTAATAAGCATGATTGTCATTCCTTCACTTCATGTCAATATTATGAGAGTCTCTTAGCATGAGAGAATGAAAGTGTTAATTCTTGTCTTAAACTTACATTCCCTCCTATCTCTCCTATTTGTCCAGATGATGTGTTAGAAGACCATACAAACATAGATGCTCATGATAATCATGATTGTAATTCCCCCAATACCTCTCCTTTTAGTGACAAAGGTATCTTGGCAAAAGAAGACACAATCATTGAGAATCATGAGGCTCTTGTTTTTCCTTTTCCTCATCCCCTTTGGGAGGATATTTTAGCACAAGAAAATGAAATCATAGACACATTCTTAAACATCACCTTCCCTCATTTCCATTCTAAGCATAACTTTGAGGAACATGAGATTGTAAATGATGAGGATGATAGATTGGTCTTAAATAATCAAATCTTTAAGGTTTATAACAACCCTCCTTATGATCCTTCCCCCTACCTATCCTATTTTAGAAGACATTACGGAACAAAACAATGAAGTCATACATGATCATGATAATCAAATTTGTTCTTCTCCTAGTAACTCTCCTAGTTGTGATGAAGATACTATGTTGTTAGAAAACATAACCAATGAGATTCATGAGAATCTTAGTTTTCCCCTTCCGCCTACGAAAAAATTTAGTGACCAAAACAATTCCTTCATTGATTCTCCTCATACTTGTGATGAAGCTACTTTTCAAACTTCAACCTTAGATGAACATATTACAAGTTCTCCTAGTATGATAAACAACATGGAATGAGGGCATGTTTCTTTAGAAACAACCAACAATCAAATATAATCTTCCCATAATCTCCCCACTAGCAATAATCAACAACATTCAACCATTAATAACTCCCTTGGATGTGATGAAGTTATTTTGGATGAACCAAACCTTAATTATCATTAACATGTGGTTTGTTGCTCTCCTAAGAACTCTCCTTCTAGGGAAGATATTATGACCCAAGACAACAATAACATACCCTTCAAAGACAATGAAACACCTCACTTAAGGGATGTTAACAATATTCAACCTCACTACACCCTTTATCCACCATTCAATAAACCTCAATACACACTTTATCCACCTTCACACAAAAAAAAAACTCAAAATAAACCTAAACTTATCCTTTACCCATGCTCACATTTGTTGCATCCCTCTAATCGACCACTCCACACTTTATACCCACCTAACACTGATGTATCACAACAATCTAGTGATGATATTGTTGCTCATACATATAACACACAAAATAACCCACAACTTCCACAACCAATCCCACCCTCTTTACCTCTACCCAATCTACCTAGTGCTTCTTGTTATAACACTCCTACAAAGGAGTATGATCTTGTTGAACAATTAAAGAATACTCCTTCCAAAATTTCCCTTTGGGATTTACTTCAGACCTCACCAAGTTACAACAATATTTTTCAAATAGCCTTGTAACAAGAAAATGCAACTCCTCATGGTACAACTCTGAATGATGTGGCACATTTAATTCATAAACCAAATCAAACTAATCTTGACATTACTTTTCATCAACATGCGCTCCCTTCTTTGGAGTTGTGAAAACAACATGATGCTTTTATGATAATTCTTCAATTCCATCGCACAAGTATCAAATTCACTCTCATAGATAATGGTTCCACCCTTAATGTGTGTGGTGTGAATCTCCTTGATCGATTAAACATTAACATATCAAAAATCATACCTGATTCTATCTCTATTTGAGGATTTGATAATACAACAAAGCAACCGCTCAGTGTAATCACTTTACCTATTATGGTTGGGTGGCTACTTTCCAAACTCCTATTCATGTCATGCCTTATGATCTTTCGTACAACACTCTTCTAGGAATATCATGGATTCATGAGATGAATGCAGTGCCTTAAACCCTTCATCGTATAATGAAATATGTCTATAACAATAAAATTTATCAAGTTGAAGCAAATCCTGAGCGTGAAAGTTGCATACATCTTGAAAACAGAACTACAAGTCCTCTAAACACATTGATTCCCACCTCCAACATAGAAATTGAACATAATGATCAGGAATTTCCATCTAAATTCTTTGGTGATGATTGGGGATCCTTAGAATTCACACCATCAGTTATGGGTGAATACATATTCACATGAAAGAAAGATGAGAAAAAACAACAACAAACCATCATGTCAATGCAAAATTCAAATAAACTTTCAAAAGCATCCACCTCAACCACTTTAGACAATGCCACAAACCCTACAATCACCCCTAACCAACACAACAACAAACAACCACCTAATTCCAAAACACTAAAACACCTTTATGGAAAAGGGTATGACTTCATGAAACAATTTGGGTATAACGGAAAAGGTTGTGGTGCTTGAGGTCAAGGTATCCACAACCCTATAAATCTTAACACACAACAAACAACTCATGGTCTTGGTTATTCTCCTTTAACTACACTCAACATCAATACTAACACACAAGACTCTTCCAACACTCTTTCTTATTTACATCAATAACCTTAGTTGTTGCTCCTTTCAATGTAATAGTTGTAGGATACTCGCATTCTCACTATGGCATGTCTTGCATCCATTGCAAGGGGAAGCATACAATAATCTACTTTAGGCTCACCTTTGTCCTACACTAAGTGGGGGGAAAAGTGTTAGACAACCTTCTCCCTTGTATGTCACTTGTCGTTGTCTCTTTAAACTACTCGTTAACATTTCATGAACATATAAGAGCAAGCTTGAGATGTGAACGACATGTCTTAAGATTGAATCGCATGTGACATACTCACTTTCTTTGAATGACACAACTTATCGAAAAAATATGACTTGGCATAGGGCTTTTCAGATGAGCTCTCATGTTCTTCTCTTCTACTTTAAAGAAATTGCTCACAACAATGGTGTTAGAATCCGCTTTAAAGTGGGGGCGCAAAATACCATAATTCATTTGCATTTCTTAGTTTTTGGTGTAGCCTTATCATTTATATGATGCGTTTGTGACTTTGTGGATGGCATTGGGTGTGATGTACTTCATAACTGTGATCTTTCTCAACATATTACATTCCTCTTTGTGGGTTGATGGGACACACTACATCCCCTGAGTTGTGCATATACTATTATTTTATTGGTCCTCTCTTGGAGACATTAGACATAATGTTCCCTAAGTGACTGACCTTACATAAACTAAACAAGACTCCTTTGAACATCTTTACATTACATTTTTACAAATTTACATTTTGCATTTTACACTTTTTGCCACCTTGCATAACGCAACTTGCATGACTATGGTACCCTTTTATTTTTGTTCATGAGCATTTTCCTTGTGGCACCTTGTTAAATTTATCAATAGGTATAACTTTAATATGGTTGAGTGGGAAGCCCAACCAACGGCATGACTTTTCCCCATATCCACCTTTGTTTCTGTGAGTGCATACCAACTAGCATATGTATATTACCTTTTGGGCTTTCTCACCCTATGGACAGCCTTAAGTTTGGTGGCCCCAAAGTGTATACCTTCGGCCTTTTCTCACCCGGTGGACAACCGAGAAGTTTCATCGGCCCAAAGTGCGTACATCTTTTTCACACCATCTTTTACTCTTGTCATTGCATGATTTTGTATCTTGGGTGCTTGACTTGGGATCTTAGATCCTAGGGGCTTGACCACCTCCTTTGATCTTTTTCATTCTTTTTCATTTGCATCTGTACACGAGGATCTCTCTTGAATGTCTACTTTAGTGTGAGTTTGAAGTAGGTTCATCCTCTCACTAAAGTGGAGGCTAAATGTGTCATAGAAAAAAGGACCGTTTGCTTGACATGGGATTAATTCATGATAAAATGGAATTAATAAGGCCTTGATTCAAGTGTTGTGAGGCATTTTATGCATCCGCGCTAGGTCTTGGACCCTTACAAATTGAACAACATGCTTTTAATGGTGTCTTGTAAAGGTGGTGTAAAGTATTGTAAAGGACTTTCATGCTTTTATAGACTTAATTAAACTATTTCTCCCTAATTAATCATTATAAAATGTGTTTAATAACATTATCACATCAATTTAGAAGGCTCTTAATGTAAACTTAATGATAAGCTAGTGTTGTAATCTGATTTACACATTCACATTGGTTTTTGTGCCCTTCTAGGCTATGTGGACCTAATTTTACTATTGTAAAGTGTATTTAATAACACTTTCACATTGATTTATGTGTCCCAAGCCCTATTTCACATGTAAAACATCACTAATAGGTCCCTAATGTCCCATATTGTTCATCTTGAGGCTTTAATTGATCAACCACCTGACAAGATAGAATTTTAGACCTTATTTCCTAATTCCTTGGCTTCTTAAGTGTCAGAATGGCCCTTGTGCAACCCATTCACCATCCATGGAAAATTAGTCCCATCCAGGAGGGACCCATTCATCATGTGTGGAAAATGAGTCCTATCTAGCCCCATTTTGACCTTTGAGCAAGAAATAAAG
>VDFB02252412.1:0-29243 GCA_007258455.2 Sequoia sempervirens
CTGGTCCAAACACATCTAAATGAATGATCTCTAATAATCTCTTAGCTTTATCAGTTCCATTAGGAAATGATGATCTATTATGTTTACCAAACACACAATGCTCACAAAAATCATTTTTACCAACAAAATAATAAAAAAGACCATCACACAACTTTTTATTCAAAATACTATTAAGACCTTTTTCACTTATGTGACCCAATCTATGGTGCCACAACATACATGCATTTTTAGTGCCAGTTACATTGGTAGAATTACAAAAAGTGGATAAATTAAGCCTAAATAAAGTCCCTATCAGAGATCCTTTAGCAATTACCAAATTCCCTCTTACCAACCCACAACCAGACTTGTCAAATGTCACATGCATTCCCAAATCATTCAACTTGGATACTGAAATTAAATTTCTCGCAAGTTCTGGAATATGTAAAACATGATCAAGGGTTTTAACCCTCCCATCATTGAAACCCAACTTTACCTTTCTCTTACCAATAACCTTCTTCGTGTTGTCATCACCAAGGAAAAAATATCCTCCATCATAAGCTGAATATGAAGTAAACCACTCCTTGTGAGGAATCATATGGTAGGAGCAACCTGAATCAATAAGCCAAGAATCATTACTAATAGTGTTAGAAGAAATAAATAAAGCATCAGAATCACCATCTTGAGAGGATTTTTCTATGGCAACATTTGAACTCTTTTTCTTGTTCCTACACTCATTTTTCACATGCCCTCTTTTACCACAATTCCAACACTTTACTTTACTCTTCTTGGGGGTTTTAGAATGTCCTTTAGACTTGTCTCTCTTCTTGTCCCCTTTAGGCCCTCCCTTTTCTTTGGACCTTCCTCGCACATGCAAGGCATCTTGGGAGATCACATTCATGGAATTTATCCTCATCTATTCTAAAAGAAGTATTGCAATGATACTATCCATCTTTGGTTTTGTACCACCACCGCTTTTTGCAACAATTAGATTTTTCCAAGATTCGGGTAAAGAGCAAAGCAACAAATTACATTTATCTTCTTCTTCTAACTTAACATCTACTGATGCAAGCTGACTTAAAATCATATTAAAATCATTTAAATATTATGCAATAGAATCACCATCCTTCATTTTTCAGATAATATAAACATCTTTTGAGAAACAACTTATTAGTTCAACTTTTAGTTGGATAGATATCACTTATCCTCTTCCACAAATTGTATTTGGTGGATTCTTCTGAAATAGTCAAGAGGACAGAATCCACAAGACACAATCAAATGGTTCCATGTGCCTTCTTATCCATTTTCTTCCTATCTTGATCAGACATTTTATCTAGTTTTGTTTGCTTGAAAACTGCCAACCATTAATCTCTCTCTTCAAGGAGATCCTTCATCTTCAACTTCTACATCTCGTAGCTAGTTCCATTGAATTTCTCAATATCCAGATGAGAAATAGATGCCATGGTTTTCAATCTTCACAAATCTACAAAACCCACAATGCACAAGCTCCCATTGCAACCAAAAAACCTTCAACACTCAAAAGAAAGGTGTCCCTCTCTTGAAAAAATTGTTAGCTTTGATACCAAATGTTGGAAATCAAGGTATAACTTGCAGCAATATGAAATTAAATATGTGGTTGCAAATCTAAAGTTATATGTTCAAGATAACCATAACAAGATTAAGTGATTGGCAATTGCAACAATGAAATAAAAATCTGCAATACCACAAGTCATCAACACAAGTGACACAAGATATACATGGAGAAACCCTTGCGGGAAAAAACTCCACACCCAAAGAGATCCAATGTTTGTATCAATCTTCAAGGAAGTACATCAATACAACAATCCTCTTTGTAATTTGGCAACACTTCATCGTCCTGACAGCCTGCAAAGAACTCATACAAAACCATCATCCCAAGGCTCCAATATATAGAAGTTTGTGGGAGAGAATACCACAAATGGTATCTCAAAACAACAAGAAAAACCACCTAAACAAACCCATGCTCCACTTAGTGGACAACCCATAAACATGTAATAAAATATTCAATAATCATGTGGCCTTCACATGGGCGCCTAACCCACAACCAATCCAAATGAGTCAAACCCGAGTGTTCCATAAGTCTCTAACGGCTACATGCAAGCTCATGCACCACCATGCAAACTTGGGCACCCAACCATGCAAGAGCATGCAAAACATGCAAATAACATGCAAGGACATGCACACTCAAGTGGTCCCAACCCAGAAAGTTGGATGCCTAGGAAGAATATTCTCTTGGGATTCCTTGTAACCGCCACCGTGAAGGGTCCACCTCTTTGAATGCAATTACAATTTGTCATAGGAAAATAAATAATAAATATTTCATCCCTTATGTCCTCGAGAACACTTTCCAAATAATGTGGAGACACATAAATCAACTTAGGATAGCAATTATAATGTCACCTATCCTAACATATAGGAATGTCTTAATATAATAACATATTGACAAGTGGCATACTCTTATGTTAGACTTGGTTCTCAATCTCACACCTATTTTTCTCTATTCAACTTTATTTAGCTCCATTTACACTGATTTTGAAATATTCATTTCCCACCTTGAAACCAATTGTTTATCCATTCAAACCATTTCTTTAGGATGCAAGATTGACTCAAATCAATCTTAAGGGACATAAAAAAGACCCCCAAATTTAGGACATAAAATTCAAATTCAAAATTTTCTACCCTCTTTTACTAGCTATTGTGAGTTGACCTAGTACACATTTCATGTGACATGTTATTTCATAGTATTTAAAGATCTTTATTATTTAGTTAAACACGTGCACAATGAGATTACTTAGAGTACACTAATTCTAAAGGCCAATAAAGGAATCACATTTTTATCATCATATAAGTAATCATCATGTCTACAAATGTTGTCTCTAATCTTTCTTATCAATATTGATTTGGTCCGCAAGGATTTTGATCTTGGAGAACTCATTCGTCTAACAAGTTGGCAAGCTCCTCAATGGTGTCCTCTAGATACCAACTTGACTTCTCAAATATCCAAAGGTGAAGGAAAAAATGCATTCTAGGAGACCATTTTATCTTAGATTAGCCTCTTATACATCCTAGATTAGTTATGCACATCAAAATTAGGTTTGCAACAATAAAGATCAACCTCCTAAGATAGAAGATTGTTCTACATCAATTTATAATGCAATATAGATTTTAAAGATCATATAAGATATATACAACACATTTTCTTACAACGACAAACAAATTGTAGGTGACATCAACAACCCATTTCTCTCATTAAAGCCAAATACACCTATCTACATATTTAATTTCAATTTATTTGTCCTTTAAATTTTATTTAATTAAGCTAGATATTTCTGCAAGTGTAAATAAAACCCTCACAATCCTGATAAACTAGATTTTTGCCAACGTGGAAATCATATGAGGCTCTCCCGGCATGCATATAGAGTTTGTGTGGCTAGAGTTGAAGCATTAGCACTATAATCGTTCCACCATATCTGCAGGGCGGGCGTTGGGAACAGCGATGGCAATGGGAGCAGGATTGAGAGGAGGAGCGAGGTTGGAGGTGGATATTCGTTCATCGTTTCAGAGAGGGAATCCATTAATGTCATGTCAAACCAGGTATTCAAATGCACATAAACTCAGGAGGAGGAGCGGGTTTGCAGTAGCAGGCTTATCATACCAAGTTCTGGAGCAGAGATTGGGGTCAGGCGAGTGGGCTTTAGCAGACCAAGAGACAAGGCGACTGGTGATGGTGCTCGCAGGGGATGCCGCTGTCAAGAGAAACTATGTGTTTTTCTCGGAGGTTCAGTTCATCCCTGCCTCTGATCTCCAGACCATCGACCAGCTGTGGAGGAAGCACAGCAACAGCCGCTTCGGCTACAGCGTGCAGCGAAGGATTTGGAACAAAGTTAATCGGGACTTCACCGAATTCTTCAAAAAAGTGGGCTGGATGAAGCGCCTGAAACAGGGGGAGGGCGAGCAGGAGTATTACAGTTATAGGTCATTTCCAGCTGAATTTGTCTGGGATTTGGGGGATTCTACCCCTGAGGGTCATTTGCCTTTGACTAATGCTCTCAGAGGCACTCAGCTCCTTGCCACCATTCTCCAACATCCTGCCTTCCATGACCAGGATCAGCTGCTGTAAACGCCATCCTCCTTTTCTCTCTCAATCAATTGGGTACCTCCCTAGAGATCAATTTGGTATTTTCCTCTTTAATGCAGGCCTTTTAAGGTTGGTTTTGAGTTGCAATTATCTCCCTTTATCTTATTTTTCAGTCTATTTTTACAGTCCAATAGACCAATTTTAATTTTTTAGTGTTATCTACAACTCATGGACAGTCCTGTTGTAAAGATATGAGTCATTTCCTAATCAGTATAATGCTGTTGTTTCTCTGTTATGGTCTGCAAACTCCCATCTCACAGTGTTAGCAAAATCTCTGTTACTTCTCTGTTAAGTTCAAGCTAACGTGTCTAATGGTATTAGGACTTGCTAATAATGCTATAAAAAGAGGGGAGTGAATTTTGTAATAGCATAATTATCAATAGACTTTTTGCTATTTCCATTGTACCTTTTGTGACCCATTCTTGTATCTGTATTTCCAATGTTATGTGTTTATTAATTTCATTGGGAGAACTACAAGTCCAATGATTTTGGAAATACTTTGTTTACTTTTTTCCACTTGATCCTTTTCAAGATCAAAGAGGAAAATAGATGGATTACAGACTTAGCTCAAAATTGTAATGGAAAAATTTGTATATTTGTTGCACTTTTCTTTAGTTTTATGTATAGTTTGGGATAATTATATATCTGTATAGTTATAAATGGTATATTATTGTATGTAGTTGGGCTCATATACTGAGTTTTGTTTGGATTTAGTTTTATGCATATTGTTTATTTGTATGTTTATGTGCAGACAATCTTAGTCAAATTAGTTTATCGGTCTGATTTTGATTTTTAAACTCATTTTAATCCATAATTAAATCATGTAGAACATTTATCCATTCTGGTTGTTTGGCCTAGTTCATGTCCATAACAGCAAGGTCATCCTTGCAGCAAGATCTTTGTCCATCTCAAACATTTTAGCTGACTAGCTCCCCCTTTCATACTTTTGTCCCAAGCCAACTATGCACAAATATTTGCAATTTGCTATTATGTTCATGTGTAAAAGACATTAACTTAAATTCATTTTATCATCCAAAAATGCACACTTGAACACATATCCATATACATTGAAAGAGGAGAAAAATTGTTACAATATTATGAAATCAAGCAAGGAATTTGTCCTATCTAATCACACTCACCATAGTGCATATGAATTATTTAGCAATCATTCTAGAATTCATGCGCATGTTTGAAATGTGTTGCCTATCAAGGTATTTTACATATTGTTTATTTAAGAGAAAAATGCTAGAAGTGTGAAAAAGGATTATTTTTCAATAGTATATTTTTTTAGAATCTACAAGACAATCTATAGACCATCAAAGGCCAAGTTTGTGGGTATAGAATGAGTTTGCAACTACAAACTAGATCCAAAATAGTGAACTCAACCCAACACAAAGTAAAGAAGAATATTATGATTATTATTTGTACAAATGACTATTTAGGGAATTTTCAAATGTTAAGGTGCATGCATCTCATTTTCTCCACCAATTGGCATACTTTCTTCAGTCACAAGGCTAAGCAATCTCTCTCTTCATTTATTAAAATTTATAGTGTGAATTCTTTGGTCACGAGGCTAATCAATCTCTCTCTTCATTTATTAAAATTTATAGTGTGGTTGCACTTTTGTTTGATATTACCTATTCTAATCCAATCACACTGGCAACTATATGAATATAAGTTGATTTATGCTTAATTGCTCCATTTAGTATTGACCTAGATTAAACAAAAAAAGAAGTTTTATTTCCTTTTCATTGTGGTGAACCAAACAAACTTACAAATTTTCAACCCTAATTAAGTTTTTTTATATTAAATATAGAGAGAGCAAAAGATACAGAACACTGGAGCAGCGATGGAGCAGTAGTTTCAACTGCAGATCAGAAATCCAACCCTCGAACCAGAACAAAAGTGGAGCCCCCAGGTCCAATGGACCATCCCACAAAATAGCAGCAAAAACACCACCTCCTAATCTATCCCATACAAAAGATCACCAAGGATCAACTTCAAAATAAAGACAGATCGGAACAGGCCTGCAGCAAAAACCAGAAAGACAATATAAAATAAAATCAGAGAATATCAGTCAGTACTGGACAGCATAAATTAACATCATGCCAAAAAGGATATAGAGAAGTCTGGCGAATATGTCAAATGGATCCATGGAGCACCATTGCTGTCTTGACTGAACGCCTAAGAGGCCCATAAAATTCAGCCATAAAACCCAACCATCAGATGCATGATTAAGAGATGGCAACTTGAAAATGGAGGACTTGACAGTGCACACAACACTATCTAAATTTCTTCACTGAAATCCAATGGGCCCTGCATCCACCCAAAGCCATCGTGTCCTTGCTGAACAGGGTAAACAACGTCACTGGGAACCATCTGAGCCTGTGCTGCATTGATCTCTTCAACTGAAAAGTCAGGAACACCATTCGTCTGCTGCTCCACCAGAACACTGTCCAAATTTTTACCCTTGTACAGACTATGATTAGCTATCTGCCCATCTTTGAGTTCATCTCTGAATGCCTGCAAGGCACTCAAAAAAGCCTCAGGACCCAGGTAGGTATCCTGCCACACATGACCAGATCTGGCATCCATGAATTTAACTGAAGGGTCCCTGCACACCAAGTATTTCTGGAACTTATCTTTTGACTGCTCCATAGTAATGAATACCTGCATAGCAATATTGTAGAATATCCCTTGTAAGACTCAGTAAGCAACCTTCTTCTACCTTGAAATCGGTCCTCATTCCGGGATTTCCAAATTGTCCATAAAATCTCAGTAGAAAGGATATGCCAGAATAAAGCACCAGTTTTACTTAACTTGATATTTTGAAGACAGAGCAAATTCATAGAGCTTAGACCATCATTACATCTCCAGATATTATGGGAAAAGCAAAACATATTCCAGATTTCTTTGGAAAAAATGCAGTCAAAGAAGATATGAGACAGGGTTTCAGGTTTCCTGCACAAAGAGCACATCTCAAGACCCTCTGGGCTAGCTTTATAGGGGAGCTTTTGCAGAAGCAGAAGCCATCTGAAGCAGGCCTTTTTGGCCTCAAGTTCCTTCTGCCAATTTTGCAAAAATATTCTATGCCAATGATCCTTACTCAATTCCATTTGCCAAACTTTATTCATATGTTCAGTAATATCAACCTGCTCAGTAAGCATAGAATAAATATCCTTAGTTTTAACATTCATCATTTTATTACCATTTTGCCACACAAAGTCTGTATAATGGAGAGGTTCATATATAACTTTAACCGGGAACTTGAGATGACCACAGGCCTCTCTCAACATCGTGAAAGTTCTCCGTTGCTTTGAGGAATGTTGAACTCAGAGCTAAGGGTAGTCCAATCCTTCAAATTACCATTAATTAATATATCCTTAAAGCAAAGGATACCTTTAAGCGCCCAGCCTTTAGCAGAGCATCCCTGTAAAAGGGCCAAATGCTTCCCTTTATGTTTGAGGTTCCACCAGATAGATCTGTTGGCAAAAATTATCCTATTATCCCCCTTGGTGAATTGACAGTTGGAAAGGAGCTTCTTAACAATTTCCCAAGCCTTCCACAAAGTTTTAAAAACATTAGACCCTGCAGGTGACATAGACATTTCACAGCAAAGAATATCACTGAAAGGGAGGAATTTCCAGAATTTAGCATGCTTAGGCACAACATTAGCAATATTATATCTCACTAGCACCTTCCATGGTTCCTCCCCATCCAAAGCCCCAACCACCCACTTAGAGGCCAAAGCAATACCTTGGATCCTTAGATCCTTAAGCCCCAACCCACCTCTCATCCTGGAGATAGTACACCATTCCCATTTGACAGAATGCTTCTTCTTCCTCCCCTTACCATCAGACCATAAAAATCCTCTAATCCTCTTCTGAATTGCATTGATTTGATAAGAACAAAAAAACCAAACAGAGGCAAAGTAGATGCTATAAGAAGACAAGATTTTATGACAAATCTGAAACCTTCCAGTAAAGGATAGGTAATTCTTATTCCATTTGACTAATTTACTCTCAATCTTATCTCTGATCCAGCACCACATATCTTTCAAATTAGGTTCGATAGCAAATGGGATACCAAGGTATCTCACCAATCTATGAGGACCACCCCATTGGATACCATATCTACACACCCAATCAGGAGGCTTGTCTTTCCACCCAAGAAGGTAAGATTTAGTAGGGTCAATTTTAGCCCCTGAAGCAGAGCAAAACAACTCAAGTTTCTTCATAAGAGTTACAAAGTTATCCTCATCAATCTGAACAAAAATAGTCATGTCATCTGCAAACTGCAGGTTGAGAAGTTCATTGGAGTCTGGTAACCTGATACCACTTACCCCAAGGGCCAAAGATCTATCCCTCAAAATATAATGAAGGGCATCAAAAGCAATGAAAAACAGAGCTGGGGCAAGGGGGCATCCTTGCCTTATTGACCTCCCAAAAATAATTTCCTGAGAGAGAATTCCATTAACATCCACTTGAGCAGAAGCATCTTGGAATAGAGTCTTCGCCATAGAACAAAACACACCTGGAAAACCAAATGCATCAAGGACCAAAAAGACAAAGTCCCATTCAATTCTGTCGTAAGCTTTCTCAAATTCAAGTAGGAACATAGCAGCATCTTGCCCAGAATTCCTAGCCCAATTCATGGCTTCCCAACTTATCACCAGATTTTCTAAGATGTACCTCCCCTTAATGAAGCCAGTTTGAGTTGAATTAATGATGGTAGGTAAAATACTTGCCACCCTATCAGCCAAAACTTTTGCCAAAATTTTATATGAGACATTCAAGAGAGTAATTGGTCTCCAATTCTTAACCAGGGTTAAGTCTCCCTCTTTAGGAATCAACTTGATAATTCCTTTGTTAATGTTTTTACCAAGGGATCCTCTTTCAAAGGCATCTTTATATACCATGTACAGATCATCACAAGCCCAATCAATGAAAGATTTGTAAAATTCTGTAGTTGAGCCATCAGGTCCAGGAGATTTATCATTTTTTAGGGAGAGAATAGATCTCCTTATCTCCTCCTTAGAAATTTCTTTGCTCAATTCAAGGGATGCCTCATTACCAATCCGACTAGGCAAAATCTCTTTAATATAGTCTCTAGCACAAGATCAAGACTCATTACCCCCTTCAGACTTGAAAAGATTCTGGTAGAAGATAAAAAATTGTTCTCTTATTTTAGCCTGGTTCACAAGGATGTTACCATCGACATTAATTTGATCAATTGATTCTCTAGCCTGCTTCTCCTTCAAGTATCTGAAGAAAAATTTTGACCCCTTATCACCATTCTCCAACCAATTCATCTTGGCTCTAACTTTCAAACCCTTGACCTTGAAAGTCTGAAACCTCCTGAGATTATCTTGGGCCACAGTGAGGTTATCCACCTGGGAACTATCATTAGGGCAATTTTGCACTTCCAGTTCTGCCTCGTAAAGAGTGTCCTGCAGACAATTCTCCTGTCTCCTTCTATCCTTTGCCTTTTTCCTTCCAATGGTCTAGAAAAGAATCCTCCAGCCTTGCACATTCAACTCCCAGCTCTCTATGGGAGGAAGGGATCTATGCAGCCATTTGTTAATGGCTCTAAGAGAGGTTATGGCACATTTACAGTCATCATCTTTAAGAAGGCTGGAATTAAGAGAAAATCCAACTCTGGGATCAACATTAGAGGCAGCACCATTCTTAAACACAAATTTTGCTCTTATTGGGTGGTGATCAGAGAGTGAGAATGGAGTAACCTCCACTTTACAACCCTCCTTAAGGAGGGCAGTAGAAAAGAAAGCTTTGTTTATATAAAATCTATCCAGTCTGCAGAGCACCCTCCTCCCACTTTTTTGGAAATTGGACCAGGTAAACCATATGTCTTTGCAAGCCTTTTTTTGACCTTCAATGGGATCTTCAAGATTTAATTTACACTTAAGTCTAGACCAATGAAATTTCTCATATTCTTTCCACACATGACCAACCCCACCACTTTTGTCCTCTTCCCTTTCCACAAAATTAAAATCCCCTCCAAGAATCCAAGGGATATCCTGGAGATTAAACATCCACTTCCACAGCATAACCCTATCTCTGAAGTCATTAGGAGCATAGATCGAGCAGATACCAAAGCATACTTCATTCTTTTTTACAATAGCCCAAACTGCCCTGTTGCAGGGAGAAACACCAGAGTGGATCACACACTAACTCCAATTGTTAGCCATCATAATGGCAGCCCCACCCTTTCCCTGTTCATGGTTGGTCACAAACTGAGAAGCATCTTTGCAAATTACCTTCAGGCTGGTTTCAAGGGCAAAACCAACAGACTTGATTTCTTGGAGAAGTAAAAAGTCTATTCTCTTTTTCTAGTTAACGAACCTCCTGACAAGGTGTTTTCTATCAGGGGACTCAAGGCCCCTTACATTCCAAGATAAACAGTTAAGTTCCATCTTTATGTTCAGTGGAGGAAGTACCCTTATCAGTTCTGAAATTATCGAAGCACTTAGGCAATTTATTCTCTACCTCGATTCTCTTAGCATTAGGTGGAAGGAGCACTCCACTGAGCTTCTTTCTTTTATCCTTCAAAAGGGGATTACGATAATTAACATTCTGTAGATTGGTGCCATCCAGACATTTCTTCTTTCTATACCTTCTGGTTTTTTTAACAAGCACCTCAATGGGCATCCCCTCCCCATCAGTGGTTTCCCTAGTAGAGAAAATACCTATGTCATCTGCAGAGTCTATGCCAGATTGAGAAGCAAAACCATCCGTACTGGCCAATCGATCAAGGAGGCTAGTAGAAACAAGTGCCAAATTAGATCGAATCTCATTCTCATTATAGAGTTCAGAGTTCAAGTTCAGTTTAGTGGAGTCAAGAGGTGATTTTGAAACAAACCCCTTTCCCTTAGGGTGGATATCCACCTCCAGGCTGATTTCCTTGTTAGGGCATAAAGCTGCAGAAATATTAGTAACATAAGTGAAACAGACCCCACCCAAATTAGAGTTCAGATCCCCATCATTCTTATGCTCCTTAATTAACTGAAAATCTTTTGCTGATTCAGAAAGTTTTATATCTCTGAAAAATTTGTCTTTAGAAGAATAAATTTCATTTGTTGTGACAGTATCATTAACCCCCGATTTCCTTATTTGTCTTATTTTCGGAAGCGCCAGTTGTTGTGCATTGAGCTTGCCATGGAGAGCAGCTTTAGTCGACTCATTTGAACAAAGAGGTGGAAAAATATTCATGTCCAAGGACATATCCCCCTCCTCTTCTCCCTTATTATTCACAACATTTTCCAACTCCTGACAAATAGGGTTCAAAGTATCCACATTATTGCTCTCAGCCTTATTAACAGAGGTGGCCAAACCCTTCTAACAATCATTTCTGGGGGGAGAACAATGCTCCTTTGCCTCCCTCGAAAGGTTACGATCACCACCACATTCTGGCAGAACTTGCATACTGTTCTTATTATCTCTATACCCTTTCATTTTATTAATCTTGCTTTTAATCAATGGACAATTCCTTCTAATATGACCTTCTCTGTGGCAGAGATAACAAGCATTGAGGCCTCCTAGAGTTTCCACCATATAGCTAATGGTGCCAAATTTTAGTTTAATTTCCAGGATCTGCGTAATATCTAGCCCCCGGTTTATGGAGACCAAAATCCTCGCATCCGAGTGGGGAAGAGGCGATTTGGTCTCATCTGATCTTAGCACCTTGCCATAGGGCTCAAGCAAAAGAGGGACAAATTTCCATAGCCATGGGGGAACATTCTTGACAACTAACCACCAGGGAGAGGACAAGGCCAGAACTTCCTCGTTCAAAGCCTCTGGACACCAGGCCAGGGCTCGAAAAGTAGTCTTCCCAACTGTCCAAAATTCTCTACTAACTACTTCCTGCTGGATTTTAGGGTTGTTAAAGAAAACTACGAATAGTCCTTTTTGCACCATTCTACAGTAATAAAAAAGCAACCCTAGTTTCTTTTCCCATACATTTTTGAACCACTCCTCCAAATATTTTCTAGACGGGACCCTATCCAGGTCAACGGCCGCAAAGAATATAGCAGTTTTAGAGAGCCTCACATCTTCCTTAGTAATAGCTTTGTCCAATTCTGAATTCGGAACCAGAACAGATTTCAAAGGAGGAGAAAACGGTTGCTTACCTTGTTTCTCCTCACCATCCTCTGCCAGCGGAGCAGCCCAATCAGCAATGAATTTTGCACCCTGCGGCAAACACTCCCGCTCGCCCGCTACAACATCTCTGAAGGACTTAGAGGGACCGCCGAAAGCTGCACCGGAGAGGGTATCCGCCGGGGGAACCATATTCTCTTTCATTGTGGACATAAACCCCGGTCGTGAACACCCACATACCTCGGCACTACTGGAAAGAAAACTCGACGGGAGGAGCCCGTGGCCACCACCAGGCCAGGACTAAGGACACACCCGCTCGCCCACAGCAAAGGGATGGTTCCAAAACATGGAGGAGGACTGAGCCTCCTCCACGGGATCCTGAGGATGCCCATAGAATAGAAACCAAAGCGGCGAGGTTGCGAAAATAGAACTTCTAATTAAGTTTTAAATTTGTAGTTCAATTATAATATTTATAATATGATTTGTCATTGGTCTTTAAAGCCTCGTTAATGTACCTTTTCAAGGTTTGAAGATTGAATTTGTTGCCTATCATTGTAATGGCCCCAACCACCCTTAACTAGACATGTAGTTTACATTTTTAGCATATTTTCAAACTTGAGATTATCTTTGATATTTTTATTTATTCAATTTCATCCATATTATTGTTCATGCCAAAGGCTTCATATAACCATTGTGTTCCATTCAAAAGAAGCATATGCTTAAACCTTCATATGACCACCCATTCCAATTATAGGGACATCATTAATGGTGGTTGGCTTGAGATAAACATAGATGATAATTATGATTATGAGGAACCATATGTAAAAATATGTTTTGCTACCCTACTTGCTAGTCTACGTAATATAGAGAGCCCTAAACATCTAGTGGATATGTTTCACAAATTGTTTGCAAATCATAAGCACACAAAAGAAACACTAGAAGCAATTTATTTGAAACTTGCATCACCTCTTAAGGTTATTGCATCTACCCATACTACTATAATAGAAACCTCAACCATTGTCACTTTACCATAAACCCCACATCTACCATTTCCTCATCCACCATTAGTCAGCCATTCAATAGCATTGCAACCAATTTTTTTTGTACGTCTTTCATCCTCCATTATTGACCATGTCACCACATCCCTTAGTCAAGTCACATTCACATGCAATGTTCCATAATTCTTTGATGCTCTTAAGTTCCTTAATTATTTCATTCCTTCAACCCAAACCATTGTATCCTCTACCTCACATCTCACACTTATATCCATAATGGTCCTAAACCATCCTTTTTTACAATTCCATCCTCTGCCCTAGATGCACTAATCCAAATGATTGATCAAGAGATAAGAAAGTGGATGCTCAAAATAACAATCAAGATGCAAATTTTTCAAACCCTAGACAAACACCACTTGCTTTTGAAATTATCATATATACATTACTTATGGGTTTTTTAGCACCATTACATATTGCCTCATGGATCACTCATTTAGTGATTTGGAAAAAGTATTCATCAAGCAATTCAAAGTGAATATTAGCCTCAAATTAATTGTTGTCAATAGTGTGCCCAAGGGTCAAATCAAAGGATTAGTGACTATGTGATGATACTCTATTCTATGAGTTCCAAATTGATTGCACCTTTGCATGATTTAGAGCTTTAGACAATCTTTGTCAAAGGGCTTATCGAATTAATTTATAATAAGGTATATCTCCATTTATGGATTTATGTGCTCACATCAAAATAGTGGAATCTAAGTTTTTTTTTTTTTGCAAGAAATGAATTAAATTATCATCCAAGTCAATGCTTATTACATTCTAAGTTTCAAAATTCAAATTCTTTTTCAAAGGGTAATGAAAACAAGGAAAAAAAAATCAACTAATATATTTACTTTTCCTTCCTTAAGATCATCTAAGCCATGGGTGTTTACTAAGCTAGATGATTCTATGGACAATGTGCTTCAAACATTGTTGAGATAAAATATCATCACTCATCCTCTTATCTGTCCTACAAATACTACTCAATCACACCCTAAATGGTACAATAAGAATATGTATTACAATTATCATCATGTTAGTGGACATTTGTATAGGTCTAAAACACAAGGTTCAAGATCTAATTAAGAATAACATAGTCAAAGTTGGAGTAAATGATAATGTTAATCCATTAGTTGCACTTGTTAATAGTAATTTGCAAGTCCTTACAAATTCATTTTCAAAGAATGCCAACACTATAGATGCTCTTGTTATTGAAGATATTAATAATGACAATGATAATGATCATGCTTTTATGGGTAATGTTGATGTTACATCTTCTTCCATTCTGCCATTGATAACTTATTTTATGAAAAGAAGCCAAAAGATAATTATTATGGCCTATTGTCTATTAAGTGAAATATTCATTGTAAATCTCCTACTCGGTTTCTTATAAATCGTACATCAACACAATATTTGTATTAAAGAGCAATTGTTTAACAATCATATCAAGAATAGAGATTATGCACATTCAACAGTTTCATTGAAAATTGGAATGCTAATTTGTACATAGAGCTGCTATATTTTTAAGATTTCACATTAGACTCAAGTATTTTCAAACCATTTCATGTTATCCCTTTTTCACATAGATTTGATATTTTTCTTGACAGATCATGGATTGAACGATACAAAGGTATTCCTTCTGTTCTACAATAATGCGTTAAATCGTATGTGAAGCAAGTGCTTAAGATAGAAATATCTCTTTACAAGCCAATTTTTAATGCTAGTAATCTTATGTTAGATACATTTGATGAGGCACCTAATGATATTTCAAATGAGAAAGATAATTATTTCATGAGTTAGCAAGAATTCAACTAAGATTTAATAAAGAATGTTATATTTTAAAAGAAAGAAAGACCAAAACAAGGAAACATGGAAACAAACAATAAAACCAAGATCACAAAGCAAAATCTAGAAGAAAATTTCAAGTCAAAGCAAGAATTATGGACACAAAGAAGCAAGTGGTGTTAGAACCAAGATCTCTCAACATAAAACCATAATTGTTGCACAAACGGTTGTCGTTGCACCAAAAGATCAACTTGTTAATGCCCGATACGACCGCCAGAGTTAATGAATCTATGAGAGGTAGTTAATCCATGTCATGAACCCAAGCGTTGTGTTGCACAACACAAGGAGACCAAGGGCACACACCTTGCAACAATCCTCCTCAATGCAAGCAAGGGGTTCAAACCCGCAACCCAGGTTCTAATACCAATTGTTGTACAAATGGTTGTTGTTGCACCAAAATATCGACCTATTAATGCCTGATACAGCCTTCAGAGTTAATGAATCCATGAGAGGCGGTTAAGCCATGTCACGAACCCGAACGTTGCCCTACACAGCACAAGGAGACCAGGGGTGCACACCTTGCAACAATAACAACAAATGAAGAAAACATGGATAAGAAAGGATATTTATCAATTGATAAAGTATTTGCACCAAGCACAAAGGCATATTAAGAAGAAACACATGCCACTAATATAGCTAACAAAGAAGAACATAAAAAAATAAAGAAGAAGATAAATTTTATGTTCTATTTCAGATAGAAAATGATGACCTTATGGATGAGGAATAATATTTGTTTGACAACTGATCCCATTATTATGTTATTGTCACTATTTTTTAGTTTTGTTTTATCTTTTCATTCTTAATTTCCTTTTTTTATTTTTCCCCACTCGAGGTGCATGCTTGATATTTCTATCTCATATTATCTTTTATCTTTATCCTTGCTTTTTTACATGATTGATCCATTTTTATTACAATGTTCCTCAAATCCTTTTGATCATTTATCCTTAAGTCCTTTGTTCTTTTTATCTCCTTATCTTATGATCTCACATTACATTGTTTTATGCACTGACACTAATTATATCTAGTGAATTTGAGCATCACTATCTTATGCACATAATCATTATATATTTTCCTATCACAAACTTTTCTAATCTATATCTTCTCATTGCCACATCTATCTATCATGAGCATCTATGATCCATTATTAATATATTTTTCTATAATAGAGTATGCATCTTAGTGATCTAACCTTGACTTATCTTGCTATGACAATCCTATATTGTTATATCTTATGTCTACTATCTTACACAATCTTATTGCTATGTATTTCTTCATAGAGCATATATGTCTCGATATTACATTGCCATATATATTACCTAGATAATTTATCATTGATCCTTATATATGCTTACATTGGGGGATATCATGGTACTTTCCCTCTTCCCTATTGTGCATGCATTCTCACATCTTATGACTAGTCTTATTTACATCAAGCTTATATTGTAATGTTGCATGCCTTGATCCTACCATTTATTATGCCTCCATTATGTAAACACCTTGATTCTATACATCATACTTACATGATCACATCTATTGTCATATCTTTATCATATCAATCCTACGTTAAGGGGCATCATGTTATGTCTAGTTATCATATTGAGCTTTATTTTCATACCTAATTATCTAGATCTATATCACTTATCTAACAATTGTACTTGATATAATTGGGGATTTCCCAATTGATGAATCTCTCATCTGTCCTGTCATCTGTCAGCCAGTGTGTCTCAATCCATTTTCATGCTTCTCATAATATGTTTTCTAGCTATGATGGAAATGCTTTTATGTTTAGATGATTATATGTGCTCACATGCTTATCATTTATTATTGGTCTATCACATGATTACAATTATCTCATAATATATTTTAGTTTTGATATAAATGTATGTATGTATGTATAAAATTCCTTCAAGCATTCAATCGAAGAGGGAGCATATGATATCATTATCATACTCATTTTTTGAATATAATTTATCTTGTGAGTTGAAAGCTACTCATGCAATATTTCATCCCTTGTCATTGTAACATGCCCATTGTTCTACTCAAAGAAATATTCTATATTTTAACCACAAGTGAAATAATTCATGATGCCATCACATAGAAATATTTTTTTTCTCTTTAAAACAAAGATATCATGCACATTTGAAATAAACTCTATTTCAAGCATCCATTGCATTACATTGTGATATAGCAATAATTCATCTTTCTCATTTCATTCAACAAAATGTTACAATCTTTCCAAGAAATGATTTCATAAACAAGATACAAAATACATTTTCCATCTTTTCATAGAAATAGATACAAGATACATACCTAGCTCATCTTAGCTCCATTGGCACTAGAAATACAAATGATCCAGGAAATCCCCTTTCAAATCTTGGCTTGCCAACTGAGAGGATAAGCATCACTCAAGTGCTTTTCCACCATCCACAGACTTACTGCGGTCCCTCGCACATCTACCACATATGGTAAGATGGCCCTACCCTTCAACGAAGAGTTTGGTCCAAAAACCTCAAAATACTAGATAATCTTGAGCTGGTGTTGTGTCCTACATAACTAGAACTTTACCATACAACTTATCTATATTCTACATGTATGACAATCCCAAAATAGCATGCACTAAGGTAACACAATGAACTGGCAGTGTAACCAGCGGTGAATTACACCACTTTGGCCAAAGTACTCATCACCCAATACTTCAAGTGGACGTCACACACTCACCAACCATTCTAGCTCGATTTGTTAAGACCATTCATATTCTATGCATAGGCAATTCCCTCCATTGGGTAATCTTTAACCCCAGGAACAACCTATATACACTAAGTTCACTATGACTCTTTTAATAGGTTAAACATGTGTTTCCATAACCTACCAATTCAAATCTAGCTTTAGCTATATAGACTCCACTCAATTGAAGTACTTAATACTATATATAAGCTATTCCCTTCATTGGGTTATCCTAACCCTAGGATTAACCTATGAACTCCTCATGGTTCTAACTTATGAATATCTTCATAACAAATAACTTCATAATCTAAGCTATAGCTACATAAGCTTCATTTTATCATAGAATAAATACTCATCATTAAATGAATTCATTCAAGAATTATCACATCAATAAATGATTCAAAAGTATATCCTTGTCAATAAATGACCTTAGTTCAAAGGTATGACCTCAACAATAAATGGTCTGAATCAAAAGAATAATCATATCATTAAAAGGCTATTCAAAAAGTAGATTCATGTCAATAATATGACTTCATGTCAAGAGTATAAAACAACCAACTTGGTAGAGTAACCCCACCAATGGCTCCAATCAAATAGTATTCACAAATTCAAGTGATCAACTTAATTATATAGGTTAACCTCATCCTTAGTTTACCCTAATCCCAGGATAATACTAGCAATCAATGATCAGTCTGATCATGTAGATTAATTTCAACCTATGTGCTTCAACAAGGATCAAATAAACAACCCAAACAAGTAGGTTATTCTCAACCTAGGGTTTCAATCAATATTCAAGTAAAGCAATGATCAAATGATTATTCTAGAATAGACTATCAACATGGTTCACATGATGCCATATCCTATCAATGACGACACATCTTTCATACCATTACTATTGTTGTATTGCTAGCCTTATTGTTCCCAAGGTTTCCCTAACATTTTAGCTAACAAATTCAAGTTATTTCCCCCAAGATATTGATGTAATCCATTTCTCTCATTTCAATTTACGTATAGTATAGACTAACTACGTAAAGTCCATATAGAAACACATCATATAAAATCCTATATAGGGTATATAAAAGCTTTAACCTATTTGATAGGTTCCATCAAGCAAGTAATATCCAAGAACAATAAAACATAATAAAGTATCACAACTTATTCATACTATTCCTTTCTAACATAGTATTCAATTTGGCTTCCATTGCTGGAAAAAGCTCTCAAATTAGACTTCTAAAGGAATGCAATCATTCATAATTTGGTGCCACATAAACTTCTTGCGTGCTCTTTTGGTGTTTCAGATAAAAGACCAAGTCAAATCTTTTAAATGTATTCCATATTACCTTCAATACATTTGATTGTCTTGCAATCATTTCCACACACCCTTCATAGCACTGCTTGCATTCTACACAACATGTTAATACCTTATTTTGTGCTCATAGCATTGCCATGTTGTCCTTTCACAACCTATGCACTGGTTCAAAAGAAGTTAGCAATTTTATTACATATTCATTTTCCTTATTTTTACTATTCTATGTGTTGTACATAGTGCACAACCATTTATTCACATAAGGCAACACCTTCATTATCCATTTTATGTGTTTTCTTTGTATCTTTGAGCTTTGCAAATATCAATAAGAAATGCGATTAGTATGTATCAAGCTTTAACATATATCCAACGTTATTAACATTATATTATAATGTATATAATATATATATAACGTCTCACACTATATATATGTATATATATATTTATCAACTTACAATTCCATAGAATATGTCATTCAATATTCGAATGCATATACGCATATCATCACTTTCCATAAAACAATATCGTATGTGTATATATATACACATATACACGTATATGTATATATATATTATTGTACTTGTATGGATGTTTCCATCTGGTCAATACATATGTGTATATTAATATTTATATATATGTGTGTATATATGTGTGTGTATACTATATATATTTATACCATTTCTTCTATAATCATTCACATAATCATACACACATGTATACATATGTACATATATTAATTTATATAATATTATTTTATCATCTATACTTAAGCTCACATACCCATATATTCATCGATCAATGTATATACACAAAGTGTATATACTTCATCAATTAGCACACAAAGAAGAACATATATTCTATTAAGATATTCAATCACATAATGAACTGTAGATTTTTGGCGCCCACAAGACTCCCTAACTCTTCTAGGGTTTTTCACCTAAAATGAGAGAGTAGGGCCAAAAATGCTAAAGGGTTCATTCAACTTATG
The DNA here is from genome assembly GCA_007258455.2 of Sequoia sempervirens. Lineage (NCBI taxonomy): Eukaryota > Viridiplantae > Streptophyta > Pinopsida > Cupressales > Cupressaceae > Sequoia > Sequoia sempervirens. Next base: position 20,165 of record VDFB02252412.1, read on the forward strand.
TTATGTATGATGTTTTTTAAGCTAAATGAAATGTACCAAGTGCAATTAAGTGATCTAAATGACTGATTATATATGCAAGATCTAAGATTTATGCTATGTTGAAAACATAGTGTTGTTTGCAAAAACCTTAAAAGAGTGAACAAGAATGCAAAATAAACCAAACAAAAAGTTGTTCTTCAAATATGTACCTGAAACTGAAGAAGACTAAAGAACAACTGGAAAATTGATGAAATATGAATTTGAGCTTACTGGGACTCATTCGCCACCTTGGGCAAATCAGTCCCAGTTTTGGGTTTTTCTACACAAAAGTTGTTTTCTGTCAACTGGGAATCTGGATTTGCATCTAACTCAAAACTGCATCTTAGGAGGGACTCATTCTCCATGCATGGAGAATCAGTCCACTTTCAAATTTCTGCAAATTCAAATCTTTGTTCTGCACCTTGACACCTACACAACAATTTTTGACGGAAACCTGACTCAGGATCTCAGAAAATTCTTACAAAACAGCTTAAAATTGTTTGTCTAATGGGGGGTTTTCCTTGGTCAAACCCCTAGTTGGGTAATTAAACCTTGAATGGAGAAAAAATTGCATAAAACCCTAGCCTTAGATGTGTTAAACACTAGGAAAGTCTGAAGTATGACAAAAGCCCTATTCTATTGTGCTAATAAGAAATGAAAATATGATTTATGTAATGCAAGATCTCAACCCTAGAAACCTTACAACACATTAAAAATGGAGATAAAAATGACATGCAAATGGAAAGTAAACAAAATGCAGACCTTGATTTGAAGGTAGGGTGAAAATGGAAGATGGAATCACTTTTAAAACCAAGTCTTTAGGTGTGATTTGATGGCTAATTGCATCTCCTCAACCTAGATTTCTCCATGATTCACCATAGGCATCCATCATCAACCCTTTGCAATGTTGAATCTTGAAAAAAAGAGTGAGCTTCAAGACCTGCAAAAACCCTAATTTGCTGCCCAACTTTTGCTAATGAGACTTGTTGTAGAAGACTTGACTTTAGAAATTGCTTTTGTGAAATGACTAAAAGATGTGTAAAATGACTTAAAATGAGTATTTATAAGCAACAACACCTTATTTTTCCATTATTTAGACCTAAGAGGCCGACATTCACTGGAAATTCAAGTTGAATTAATTAAATTCCTGCTCAAAATTGAATTTTCCCTCAAAAGGGACTCATTCACCCAAGGTGGTGAATGGGTCCCACTACTGACTTTTGGAGGTGGGTTTTCAGGATATGAAATAATTAAGTGTTGTTTGTCGGGTTTTAAGTGATTTCTCAGATAAAAAATAATGGTTCATAGGGGCCTATAAATGTTGTTTTGAAGGATAAATGATGTGAGGGGACTCAAAAGTGGGTCCAATTATGTATGAAATTGTCTCTTTTCTCAAGAGGGTCTAATTTTCTACGACACATTTAACCCCCACTTTAGCTCCCATATGACTCTACGTGCATATGTAAGCTAAAGGACTCTAAATGATGCACTTTATTACATAAAAGGATACTCATTCAAAAGACAGGAGAACGAAGCCCCCTGTGTAGTTCTTTACAAAACCACAACATTAGGAACTGCATCCTGCAACATACATTTGTTAATTGTCCAAAAATCCTTTTGTCTAACTCCTAGGAATCCAATTCGAGGGTAGATGTATGCCCCCCCCTTGATTATGCTTGCTTTACGAAGGTGGAATCAAGGTAGCAATCTAGCCACGTCAAAAAAGAAACATCATATCTTAGGGAATTTCCAGGTACCATGCCTCATGACGATAGACAAATGATGATGTCGGGTGTGGAATCACGATTCCAACACATTAAACAGTGTTGAAAACGGATTACCCTAGCGCCCGTTATGTTGATTTGAAGAAGATATACTTTATTAATTCTTTAGAAAAATAATAACCCTATGTTAATGCGTAAGAGTAAAAAGAGGTGAAAATGAATTAAAAGAAGTAGAAGAAAATAACATCACTTACTATGCATTTTACCTTCGTGTAGCTTGAGAGTGACAAGTGAGAGAAGAAAATGCCGAAAAGACGAGATTACACACCTTCGTGGCTGGATGATCTTCAGGAGCAGGTGGCATTTGGCGAGTTGTATTATGAGGTGAGTCGATTCTACAACATTCGCCTTGTGATTTTATCATAATTTAATGATTTTAATGCATGGATAGGTTAATTTAGGGCCTTGGAAAAAAAGTTCACAAAGTGTCCTAAAAGGGTTCTAAAGTGTCTAGGGCCATTAGAAAAGCACACTAGATTGTACTTTACCACACTTGCTTGATGAAATATTTGAAAATTGAAGAAATTCGATGGATTTTAGAGAATTTTGTGATGATTTTGATAGGTTACCTCACGGTGACAGCCTGGGGAGACAACTCCACATTTCACGAGAGAGATCATGCACAGCACTATCGGCCTTAAGATAGAGCATTCTGATCTGTGGGTATCTATTGGTCATATCTTATACCTCCTATGAGATACCATGATGTCATCGTATGGCTCTGACCAGTTGGGATCTTTGATACTTGTACATTTTAATCTTCCCACTAGGAAATGGCAAGTCACTCTCAGGGCGATACAGCAGCATTCTCAAGTTCCTGATGGAAACAGAAGAGCATATTAAGGATCGGTCATTTTGGGAGAAGAAACGGTCATATTGTTTAGTTGGAATGGTACATGATGATGAGTAGGCTAGAAGCGTGAGATCAAGCTTCAATGCTATATTCACAGAAACCGATTGTTAGATGGATTATGATGCACACAGTGCCTCTAGTTCTCAATCCAGATGGACAAGTGACACACTTAGATGGAGTACTAGTACATTTGATACAAGGGATGTATGAGAAGAGGACAATCTATGCTTGGGGTCGCTGCATTTTAGCACACTTGTATTATGATCTTGGTCGGTTTTTGTTTTGAGAGATCGATAGTATGGTGCATTGTATGATTCTATAGGTGTGGTGCCTTGAGCATATCACATACACCAGGCATGTCGAATTCCCTTGTGCTATAGTTGTAGGATATCCATGAGCATTCGGCTATCCTTTGCAATGCCTGTGGCAGTATAGGGATTTACACTTTTGGAGAGTGAGATTTGATCGGTTGGAAGAGGATGAGATCTTGTGGAGACCCTATCTACTCACTCTATAGTGGCCAGATCCCACGGGATGGCCTATAAAGATCACCGAGGATGGGCGAGTTTCATTTGGGAGGCATGACTATGTTGTATGACCTTTCTACTATGGGTGAGTCATGTGATAGTTTGGATAGGTGCAAACACCCACAGGGCATTTATGAATTAGACAATGGTCGCGAGGAGTGCTGAAGGCGAGGAGTGATATTGTTGGTGACTATAAAGATCATGTTGATACGTGAGTGATTACGATGATTTAGATCACAACCATCCACCAATAGGCACTAAAGAAGTTGGCAATAGAGCGATCACAAAGTGGTGTTCATATGCACTACGATCTGTGTTCTATGGAATTCCTATAGGTGATCTGGGACCAACACTAGATGAGGGAGATGAGCCAGAGGAGAGAGAAGAGGAGGTACGATATAGGCTAGCAGATATTTTTACGGATGTTATTGATGAGGAGTACCAGTCCAATGTTGATCCTGACTATGAGGACTAGGATGGAGGAGAGGATGAGGAGGAGGATGATTATTCTGAGGAGCCACCCCTGAGCGAGGGTGATGAGGTATATATTGAGGATTGATATGAGCATGGAGAGTCCTCACACACTTACAGGACTAGATCTCGTGTAGTAGCTACAACAAACATTGACACCCAAAGTCAAAGAGAGGCTAGCATGCCATCGATGCCCCCAAAGAGGATGAGGTTGGCATTCCTCATCCGACTAGAGACATAGGTGATGACATTTGATTTTACGCATGTACTTTAGTTTTTTATCCTTTGTTTATATATATATATATATAGCATGATGATGATTACTAATTGTGTACATTGTCTATCTCGCAGGAGCGATGAGAGACTGGCGAGAGTTCTATCGTCAGGCTGTTGTGGAGATAGTTCCCGCATCCATCGATGAGGAGGAGATGGATCCTGACTACGTGCCCCCACCAATCATGGATGAGGAGCCAGAGTCACTCAGACCATTTGCGAGGTTACGGGTAGTGTACAAGAGTGTTAGGAGACGAATCCGTCGAGTTGAGAGTGTAGTACATAAATCATAGACCTCAGTAGAGGTTGAGAGGTTGCATGCAAAGGTGGCATAGACATGAGCGGAGAGGGATCAGATGGAAGAGGAGCGGCTTGTGGCCGTTGGTTGAGTGCAGGGTCTAGAGTTCACACTCAGGTTTGGCAGTTCGCGGTCACGGTCACACATGACTGTCTCACGACGTCCAAGGACCGGATCATGAGTACCAAAGCCCTAGGGATCTAGCTCTCATAGACCTCTATGACTTTGTATATGATATTGAGATGTATATAAAATTTTGATATATATATAGACATGTGCATTTGGTGTTATTATGATGTGTTTCTTTGTGTGGATGTTAGATGCAATGTGATTAATTAAATGAAGTATGTAATTAATGGCTACATGATTGAATGTGATCTAGTTTAAAACATATTTCAGTTTTATTGTAGATACAACATTGTTGATTAGAAGAGAATATGTTAAATTAAATACACCTATAACTCATATAAGGATCTAACTTAACATAACATAAAGGTGAATAGTATGAATCCTAAACTAATTATAAAATGAACTTAAATAATTACCTTAGTGTTCAAGACAAACACAAAATTAGTTGTCAAGAATGAATCAATGTGAAAGTTATTTAGAATAATATCAAATAACTTTAAACAACACTACTTTATCCATCACACTATTCAAAGAGGTTAGAGATAATACCGATGCAAATGCGTGGCATTAATGGGTTCCTTAAGGGGTGTTCCGTCAAACTGCGTTAAGAGATAAGCGCTAGACCCATAATTGGTATCAACTATGTAAGATCCTAACCAATTAGGGCTGAATTTATCCTTATCTTCATTGTTAGCACTAGTATTGCATTGATTTTCAATAAGAACAAGATCTCCCTTAGAAAACGATTGAGGGATGACATGTATATTGTGTTTGTGTTGCAATTGTTTGATGTGAGCTTGGAGATGTTTGAGAGCGTTAAAGCGTTGTTCACTGAGCATCTTAAGTTGATGTAATCGTTGATCTTTATAAGTGTCATCATCAATAAGATCTTGGAGAGCAATTCGCAATGTAGGAATTTCTAACTCCAAGGGCGTGATCGCGTCAATTCCGTAAACAAGGTTATAAGGGGTATTTCCCATGGATGATCTAACATTTGTTCTATAAGCCCAAAGCACATAAAATAGTTGTGTATGCCAATCTTTATGATGTTTGTTGATAGTTTTCTTGAGAATTTGTTCGAGAATCTTATTAGTGTTTTCAACTTGTCCATTGGATTGTGGATAATACAGTGTGGAAAAGCGATGTTGAATGTTGAATGTTTCAAGGAATTTTTGAACTTCAGTATTCTTAAATGGAGCTCTGTTGTCTGAAAGAATTGCGGAAGGGAGCCCAAAGCGAGCAATTATGTGTTTCAATGTGAAATGACAAATTGCTTCAACAATTGTAGAACGAAGAGGAATAGCTTCTACCCATTTCGTGAAATAGTCTGTTGCGGTGATGATAAATGTATGTCCAGCAAAACGAGGTTAAATTTTTCCAATAAGATCCAATCCCCATACTAAAAACAGCCAAATGGGAATGTGGGCACGGAGCTTAGCAATAGGAGCATGGATCAAATTGCTATGTTCTTGGAATTTTTGACATTTCTTAACGTAAGCGAAGCAATCCTTCTCCATATGTCTCCAATAATAACCCATACGGATAAGTTTTTGCACTAACGATCGACCTCCAAAATGACCTCCACATGCACTAGGATGAGCCTGTTCGAGCGCTAAAGGGATTTCAGAATCATTAAGACATCGTAATAAGAGACCATTGAAAGATCTTCTATACAATGTGTTTGCGAGGATCACATATTTAGCTGCTAGCTTGCATAAACGTTTTTCGAGTATTTGTTGTGGTAGGTTTGGGAATGGTGCCATCTTTTAAATAGTTGTATATTGTATCATGCCATTCACATGAGGTATCTTGATTTAGTACCAAAATGTCCTCTAGAGGAGTATCAATCGAAGGTTTCATGATAGGATGGATTACAAAGGTGAAATCTGTGGACGGATCGTGTGGGGATATAAGAGAAGTTGCGCTCGCCATTGTATCCACATGTCGATTGTCTTTTCATGGGATGTTATCAATGGTGAATGATTCGAACGTCTCTAGTAATTTCATTATAAGACCCTTGTATTTTGATAACTTGTCATCTTTAGTTTGATATGTACCATTGATTTGTTTGATAACTAATTGTGAATCACCGAAGATTTTGATATGTTTAACATTCATTGTTAAAGCAACTCGCAAACCTACGATCAATGCCTCATACTCAGTTGTGTTATTTGTGCATAGGAAATTTAATCGATAAGATAAGGGAATAGGTTTTCTGTCAGGTGGAATTAATACCACTCTAGCACCAAAACCTGTTCTACACTTAGATCCATCGAAATACAATTCTCATGGTTGAATGTCAGTGGTCAAGACATTATCATCAAGAAAGGAATCATGAGTAGGTAAAGCGAAAGGGGAAGGAGAATTAGCTAAGTGGTCGGTTAAGGCTTGTCCTTTGATTGGTTTTTGTGAAAAAAATTTAAGGTCAAACTCAGTTAACAACATTACCCACTTAGCTAAGCGGCTAGAAAGATCCGTTTTGTTAAAAAGATGTTTAAGAGGATCAAATTTTGGTTTGACTTGTATTTTAGCATTTAGTAAATAATGTTGTAACTTACTAGTAGCGAATACAAGAGCCAAGCATTGTTTTTCAATTAGTGAATATTGAGTTTCGTAATCAATTAAGGTCTAACTTATGTAATAAACGGGGTGTTCTTTGCCATGATCATCATGTTGAGCCAACAATGTTGTAAGAGCATAGGAAGATGCGGCGATGTACAAGATAAACGGTTTGTTTGGCATGGAGGGTTGTAAAACAGGTGGGGTTACAAGGTATTCCTTTAAACTCTCAAAAGCCTATTTACAATCCTCATCCCCATCAACTAGTATACCCTTTTTAAGGAGATGCGTGAAAGGTAATGTGCGATCGTCTAAAGATGCAATGAAATGTCATATAGCTTGAATTCGACCTTGTAATATGCGCAATTGAGAAATATTTCTAGGAGGCGGCATGTTAATGATTGCATCAATTTTCTTCATGTCCACCTTGATGCCTCTGTGAGATATGAAAAACCCCAAGATTTTACCACTATCTACGCCAAAGACACTTTTTTGGATTCAATCGCATGTATTTTCATATTCATTCAAAGATTTTGCGAAGGACATTTACATTGTCTTGTCGTGTTAAAGATTTAGCTAGGATATCATCGACATAATCTTCCAAAATTTTGTGAATGTAATCATGAAAGATTAATGTCATCACACGTTGATAAGTTGCATCGACATTCTTTAGATCGAAGGGCATCACAACCCTACAAAATGTTCCCCAAATAGTTGTAAAGGTTGTTCTATATTGATCTTGAGGGTTAATAACGATTTGATTATAGCCAAAAAATCCATCCATGAATGACAAAAAAGCATGTCCAACAGTTGAATCCATGATCATGTCTATATTAGGAAGTGGAAAGTTATCTTTTAAGGAAGCTTTATTCAAGTCTCGAAAATCCATGCATATCCTAATACGATAATCGGGTTTTACAACTGTGACAATGTTTGAGATCCAAGGAGAATAATCAATAGGTCTAATAAAGCATGCATCAAGGAGCTTTTCAAGCTCTATTTTAAAATGCAAGGCTATGTTAGGATGCATTTTTCTTATCTTTTGACGAACGGGTTTAGCATTTTCAGCAAGGAGAATGTTATGTGTCACAATTTTTGGGTCAATTCCTAGCATATCAGAATATTTCCAAGCAAAAATTTCAAGAAAATCATGAAGCAAAGCGGTAGTGTCTTCTTGTTATTCATCGTCAAGGCACTTCCCAATCTTGATAACTTTGTCTTTATCATTAATGTCCATTGGCACATCAATTGCATCTCCTAAAGGGAGTGCATTGGATTTAGGAACGTCAGATTCATAGGGTGCTTTAGTGATATCACTTTCTTCTTGCATGGTAACAATCATGGCATGAGGAATTAATTTCATGGACATAAGCGAGGATGTGTTATCATAAACTCCTAACATTCGTTTCAAAGTTTCATCACTATCAACATACATGCATGATCGTGGTAAGTTTGTATCATGAAATTCATGATGTTTAATTGTGAGTTGGTGGTTTGGTTGACATGTAATAGCGTTAATGTTCAAAGATGGTCGTTGAGTAGCTTTTGTTGTTTTAGAAAAAGAATATCCCAATATAGTTTTTGTCTCTTGCATATTAGCTTCAATAGGAACACGAATACCTTGTTCATATTTTCCACATCCTTTTCCAGTATATCCAAATTGTTTTACAAGTTCATATCATTTTCCATAAAGTTGTTCCATTTCTTATGGATTAGGTGGGGATTGATAATCTATCTCATCAAAATAATTTGTTGTGTATGTTGTGTTTTCATCCAAATTATAGGAGATAGATGTTTGAGACGATTGTTCAAAATTTTGAGTGGACATGCTTGTTGGTTGTTCTTGTTGGTCATCTTTCTTTTGTGTGAGTATGTATTCACCCATAAACGAGGGTGTGAATTCTAAGGATCCCCAGTCATCACCAAATAATTTAGATATTGATTCCTCATTGTTTTGTTCAATTTCAGGAGGATCTATGTTAGATGTTGGAATTAATGTTTTCAAAGGACTTGTAGCTCCTTTTTCAAGGTGTAGGCAACTTTCAGGCTCAGGTTCTATTTCAACTTGATAAATGTGATTATTATAGACGTATTTCATGATACAATGAAGGGTCGAATGCACTACATTCATCTCATGAATCCATGGTCTGCCTAGAAGAATATTATA
>VDFB02252413.1:0-75658 GCA_007258455.2 Sequoia sempervirens
CTTGCTTTGACCAGTTTAGGTGTCCTTTTTGAATTTGAACACTTTTTCATTATTTTTTCGTGGTGAAGATCTTCTGTTCGATCCTCGCTCCTAGTCGTTCAATTGATCTTGAGCAGCTACTGATAGATTCGTTGTTGAGCTCGAACCATGCTAAAGAGATGTGCCTGGGAGATGTTAAGCCTGAAAACTGAATCTAAGGCTCCAAAAGACTAGGCGCCTTTCTTCAGCAGGGGCGCTTTTTCACCTGACTTAGTCAATTTTTATGACTGTCTTTCAGTTTCTCCATTTAGACCATCTGTGCTTCAATCTAATATTGTCATTGACTTACGAGTCTGATGATCTCGCTTAACGATTCATCGAATAACCAGCTCAGTCCTGGAAAGGATGACTAGTTTCACAGCTTCTGAAAGTCAGTTTTAGGTCTTCAAAAGCAAGGGCGCCTTTCTTCAGCATGGGCGCTTTTGACTTTTCAACTAGTTATTTTGATGTTGTAAACTACCTCAATTTGATCTCTGTCATCAGATGATTGCTTTGTTGGATGTCTTTGCTAACGGTTTCGTTGTCGAGATCGATCAAAATGGAGGTTATTCAGCAAAACTGCATCTACATGCCCAAAAGACTGGGCGCTTTTCTTTAGTAGGGGTGCTTTTTCATGACACTTAGCACATTTTCCAATGTTCTTCATTCAGTCTCCATCTTTGGTGTTTTCTGCTTGATTACTGCCTCTGACTACCTAACAAGTCCAATGAACGTGTTGTTGGATTGATCGAGAGGCTGAGAGGGAGTTGAACAAATGCCTTACACAAAGCAGTTGCAGATTCTTTCATCAGATGTCAAAAAGAAGGGCGCCCCTGGCCAGCAGGGGCGCTTTTACCTTGAAGCTCATTAATTTATCCTTCAATCTACATGCTCTGACGATCAACCGTTGTTGTTGTTTGATTTGTCTCGCAGGTTGGCTGACAGGTTCATTGCGAAGCTGGATTGAAGTTGGAGAGATCTCACGAAGACCACTTTTTTCAAGAACTGACATCTTCATCATCTTATTCAAGGGTGCCTTTTCTCAACAGGGGCGCCTTTTTCATATTAGATTGCCATTTCAGATGATTCTCGCTTGCAGCATCTCCATACTCTGTAGACGTTTGTCGATGATCTCTGAATCAGATGGTCTCGCTGAATGATTTGTTGGAAAGCCAGCAAAAACACGGAAGAGATGACTGCCTTGGTGAAAGATGATGACTGCATTTGACCCTTTGAATTCAAGGGCACCCCTGTCCAGCATGGGCGCTTTTAGCTTGCAGTTTGATCATTTCCTTTGAAAATCTTCATTTCTTCATGCTTCGTGCTTGCCATGCACCATGACTAATTTGATCATTGTTGTTGATGACGCGGATGCGTGCATCCAAGCAATCGCCTTCATCGTGTTGCGTGTACAGGTGTTGGAAAAATGACTAAGGAATTTGACTACCTAGCCTCCTCTTGGTAGCAAGGCGTGCATTCTCCAAACTTAGCCAATTTTGGGCTTTTTTTTTAGTTTTGAAAATCCCCTCCATGAGATAGCATCTTTTTCAGCATTTCCACCATGGATTCCTCGTCAAAGCTTTTGAGGCTTAGCTTTCAGCACCTGGTACTAGCCAATCTGCCATTAATGGTTGCGGAGCTCCTAACTTTCTTCCTGAAAAATGGAAATAGACCCACCAGAGTAAAACATACTTTTTGATGATTCTAACTTGACCAGTGTGATCGTGAAGTCGATTAATCCTATCAAAATCATTTTCAATCATTTCTAGGAAGGTCCTATTTTTGGAGGTTTTCCTAAAAATACGAGTACAATTCAAATTTTTAGAAATTTGCAAGCATCTTCCTTTATGCAAACCCACAAAAACCTTATGTTTGGTTTGACCTAAAACAGAGTTTTGACAACATTTTACATGATTTAGCTCAATTTAAGCAAAATGGCAAAAATTTATTTTGGGTACAACAAAAAGGATTATCAAAAAAATGAAGCTATTTGGCACTCCACAATCGATCTCCTTCAATACAATCACCTCCCTTCAAAATGCCAATATGGAGAGAAAATATGGTGAAAGCAGAATGAGAGGTAAAAATGAAATGTGTGTGTGTTTGAAGGCCTCATATTGGGACGTTTTAGGGTTAGGTGGAAAAAAAATTTTAAAAAAAAGTTTTTTAATCAAGTTTGGGCCCACTTTTTTTGACTTGGCCCGTGGGTTCGCCCAGGTTCGTGCTGGGTGCGTGCCCAACACTATGGCTTCGCACGGGTGAGCGGGTGTGCGCACCCTGGCGAACCCACAGTGTTGGGCGCGTACCCTGTGCGCACCCACCATGTACCCGCAAACGAACCCGAACCGAGGTGTGTACCCAAACCGGGTTCGGGGCCTGCTGGTACGAACCCTGCATCTTAGTTCTAGAGCAACTTATAATGACTGATATGAACAATTTTTAGACATGCAACAATTGCATTTGAATAGAAATGATGAATTTACAATTGTCAAAACCCTATATGGTGAACATTAAGCAAGTTTGGTGGTAAGCAAGTTTGGTGGTTGGATCTGAGTGTAGAAGCATTGTAGCAGCAACAATGGCAAGGCAAATGACCTAGGGAGGTCATGTGGCAAGTGGGAGCAATCAATTAGAGGTTGCGCAGCAGTCCCATGCCTTCCAAAATGCTGATAATAGTCAATAAAATGTTTCTAAACAGTCAATAAAATGCTGGTATGCTCAAATATGACCTGGAAACTACTAATAACAGCAATGGTTAGGGAAAATCTGCCCTCCCAAGCAATGGCGTTGTCAGAAAGTGGCTGAAAATTGTTGTGACGATAAATGATGACAAACCCTCTCTGAAAACTCTCCAAAGTGATGGCCCTCTCACTAGATCTGCAAAATGTACAACATATGATGATGAACTCGCCTCCTCAATGCTAGTATACTCAAATTTATGGCTGTATATGTTGATCGCTGCACTAATATGAGAATTATCCCCCAAAAATGCTGATTTCACTATAGCAACATGTAAACTTGAAACTTAACCAAAAATGCCGATTTCACTGTAGCAGCATCAAAATGTGTCCAAAACCCTCAAATCAGCAATGAAAAAATGATAGCAATTTCTCCTGAGGAGTGGTATCCAACATCTAGCAAGAATGGATGGTGGAACAAACCCCAGAATTTTGAAATCTATAATAAAACCCTTCAAATCACAAACCAAAAATCTGCAAATTTTTCCAATCAGCGCACATGCAACTCTTGCATGGAGTTGCCAATGTTGTAGATAATAGTTTTTGTCCCCAAATCCAATAATGAAAATCCTAGAGGGTTTTCATTCTCCAAGATCCTCAAATCAACCAAGGGATTTTGTCCTCAAAAGCAAACTTGAACACAAAGCCCAAACTCTAAACATTGTATGGCAAAAGTGATGACAAAACATGATATCCAAACGAAGCCAAGCACCCTCGTTTTGTAGAACTCCAATTGGGCCCTTGGGACCAATTTCCTTAAGTATTAATAAGTACTTATTTTATTTTATTTTAAATATTTAAAAATACTTTTTGTTTTATAAACGTTAAAAACACCTTTATTTTAATAATAATATTATCTAAGTTGTGCCTTAAATTAAAAACTAGTAGGCCCAACTTAAAATAATATTAAAATTATTTTCTTTGCTTTACCCTTTAGCCTATAGAATGTTGGAAATACTGTTTGTCATTGATGTCAAAGGAAGACTATCGTCTCAATTGAAGTCTAAGGTTGTCATTGATATCAAAGGTGTATGAGTGAGATTGTTGGTTTGATTGTCTTTGATGTCAAAGAGTTCATAGATTGAAGATAGATAGATGAAATAGTTATCATCATTATCAAATGAGATCTATGTCAAAGTACTCTCAAGGAAATCGTAAAAGGCCATAGGCCACTAATTGATGGACAAGTTGGTAACATACATGACCAAGCAAAATCAGATTACAAGTATGAATTGATGAAGTTAATGATATGATATGAGGTCAATGCAATTGGAAGCAAATAGTTTGACAGTATGAATTGATGAAATTGATGATATGATATGAGGTTGATGCAATTGGAACCAAATAGTTTGACAAGTGAAGTATATCTGTTATGTCACTATGTGTTCGAGTTGACAGTGAAGTATATTGGCACTTTCATCATATGCAAGACTCTATCTATTGTTGCCGACTTCATTGGAGTTTAAATTTAATGGTTGTTTAATTTGGTCCGATCTCCATCATGGACAACTCCTCTAAGGTAATGAATAATAATCTTAAAGTTTAAATTAAAGATTTAAACCTTGATATTTAATAGGGTCGATTTATCCTTGGGCGAAAATGTTTGAAGCTTCTATGTTATAAGAGGTGGCTGACATATTATTAAAGGGCCAAGATTTAAGTTTGATAAGGCCAACCAAATGAGTGCAGCAACCATATATAATAAGCAGCAATAAGATAAGAATATGTAGTGATGAATGTACAGCAACTCATAATAAACATTGAAGTTAAGAAAAACAGCAACTATATAGATGATAAAGGCAACAAATTAAGGTTGCAAAGGCAGCGAATTTCATGAAGGCAACAATTAAATTAAAGGCATTAAAAATCCTATTAAGGCAGCAATAATATAGTAAAAGGCTGCGACAATATAATAAAATGGGTAGTGATTACTGACTAGTAACAATTGTAGTCAGCAATAACAGTATTTAAGACCATACAAATGCAGCGCTTGGTATAAAAGACAATGATTAGTATGTTTCTAAAGGTAGCGATTAGTTTGTGTGTGAAAAGTCATTTTCTTGAAAGGAAATCTCCATTCAAAGAGATATATCACTTCATCTTGATATGAAGATATATAAGAGATAAAATTTTGAGTTAGAATAAGAGAGAGTGTGGGGACAAAAAGAAAGACAAATGCATCATATACACCAGGTTCATGAAGAAGATTAATTGCTGACTTACAAAGAGCAAGTTGTGAAGATTAATTGCAGATCAAGAGATTTAGAAGAGCAAACCTTAAGGAGTATACTTTCAGATTTCATGAAGGAATTGTGAAGAGTATATGAGCAGATTTGTGCAGACTCTATGGGAATATTTGTGAAGACTTCATGATGCAGATTTAATAAGGAATATAGGCAGTTTGAATAAAGGAGATATATATATTTGATGAAGGCTATATGCAAACTTGACAAAGAACGTGCAGATTTAAAAAGAAGGATATGTATATGCAAGCATATGTGATCATGCAAAGTACATTTATGTTATAAAGAGGGGAATCATTGAGTAAATATATGAAGGAGATCTTAATGTCCATCATCCATTGAAGAAGCAGCATAGAAGGTGGAACTTTGAATTGGTAAAGTTGGTGCTTCATACTGGTGAGGTTGGTGCCTCATATTGTAGGGGTTTGTGCCTCTAGTGAGTTGGTGCTCACAAATTGAATGAGGGGTTGGTGCCTCTAGTAGGTTGGTGCCTACAAAGGTTGTAAAAGAGATTAATATAAAAGCATTAATTTTCTGTGGTTTTCTCCCACAAGGGTTTCCACGTAAATATCGTGTTATTGTGTTCTTCTCATGTGCATGATTATTAATGTTGAGTAAATGATGTTATTGTTATTGATCAAGGTTTAAATATGGTATTAAGTTTGAAAAAGTAAAGATTGTTATTATACTGATTCACCCGACACTGCCCACCCTCCCCTCTTAGTATAATCGTGTGCTCTTCGTAGAAAATGGGGATAGACTAGAGGTCTTCTCTATGGCTCTATTTCAAAAAAGGGGACATGACAGTGGAAGACAGTGGGAATATGACAAAACACATCTATAATGTCTCATATGTCCTAAATCTTATTAGAGCACGCAAACAGTAAGGAACTTGTGCAATCAAGAGTCACATAGTTCACATCTATGTCATCACATTGCAAAGTATTGAATTTGCATTGCCATCTCTTAAGTGCATGTTTGTGAGTATTAGGTTGATGGACAGTTCTTACTCCAAGAAGGCTAAAGGGGAGAGGGTTGTGAAGATTATTTTTTATGATTCATTTGCCAAGTATATGGAGGAAATCATCAAGGTAAGTTTCCATTAAAAAATAATAATAATAATTTTATAAAGTTACAATTTGCTGATTTTTTTAATTTTTAATTTTTTTATTTTCTCATTTTTATTTTATTTTCTGATTTAGTATTAGTTTCTAATTTCAATTTTATATTCTTTCTTGTTTTAGGTATCAAAACCCTTGGTTGGGTTCTATGGTTGGTGGATGGAGAGAAAAACCCCCATAGGGTATCAATATGAAGCAACTGAGAAAGCTAAGGAAGTGCTCCAACATTTGTATGGGTCAACTAAAAATAAATATGAACCAACTTCATGCATTATTGATCAAAGGTGGAATCAACAACTCCAACATATTCATGCTGCTGCCTACTACTTGAACTCAAAAAATTTCATCTCCAATTCATTCAAAGCAGATGAGAAGGATATGGATGGCCTCAACACATGTATGGTGAGGATGGTTCTCGATGGAAACCTTAGAGACATCATTCATGATGAGTAGCAGATTTATAAGGGTGCAAAGGAAAGATTTTCTTCACCTCTATTCATTCAAAGGAGTGCCACTCTGCAGCTAGTTAATAAAAAATATATGTATAATAAGAAATTAAGTTTAATTTTCAATTTTAGTTTACCTTAAGTTTACTGAGTTTCTTCCCATTAAAAGGTTGGCAGAAATAAAGCAAAATTGTAAGTTTCTTAAATGGTCAAAACCTTTGACATGAGTAAAACTCGATTAAAAGCATGAAGTTTTCACAGTCCATGATAGTATTGCAATAAGATTTCTGGATTGAAACTGTGTGTCAGTTTTTAAATCAACGTTTCGGATCATACTCCATGATCCATCATCAAGATGCAATAAAGTTCCCTCCCATGAAGGGTATCAATTAAAAGCATGAAGTTTTCACAGTCCATGATAGTATTGCAATAAGATTTCTGGATTGAAACTGTGTGTCAGTTTTTACATCAACGTTTCGGATCATACTCCATGATCCATCATCAGGATGCAATAAAGTTCCCTCCCATGAAGGGTATCAATTAAAAGCATGAATTTTTCACAGTCCATGATAGTATTGCAAAAAGATTTCTGGATTGAAACTGTGTGTCAGTTTTTACATCAACGTTTCGGATCATACTCCATGATCCATCATCAGGATGCAAAAGGCAATTTGGGTAATGAAGAAGCAAATTTTATGGTAAGAAACACAAATGGAGAAATTTCTTTTAGATGGCTCTCAATATTTGGATAATAAAACTTTGGAGAGTCGTCGGCGCTTCTATTAGGTTTCCAAGCCTCTATGAGAGCAGGATATAAAGACAAAAATAGAATGAGATTCACAACTCAGCTTTGATGGTGCTGCAAAAGGCAATTTGGGTAATGTAGAAGCAGGTTTGATGGTAAGAAACACAAATGGAGAAATTTCTTTCAGATGGCTCTCAATATTTGGATAATAAAACTAACTTTGGAGAGTCATCGGCACTTCTATTAGGTTTCCAAGCCTCTATGAGAGCAGGATATAAAGACAAAAATAGAATGAGATTTACAAATAGTTATAAATGTGATCATCAAAGGCTCCTATCCAAACTGGCAACTTAGATCGATCCTAGAAAAAATTCTAATATTGAAAGAGAAATCAATATTCTACAAAATTTCTCATTACCATCAGAAGCAAAATAGTGAAGCTAACCTTTTAGCCAATTTTGGTGCAACTCAGTCTTATTTCACTCTTAAAAAGTATGGACAAGTATGACTAGCAATCTGTTAGTGATATTATAATCAAAGATAGTGAAAAATTACAAGGATGTAGCTTGTTTTATGGAGAGCCAATGTTGGTAGCTGCTAACAAGCTTGCAGCAAAGTTGTGTATAGTGTACTCTTGGCACCCTAAGCATTTGTGTTTAGTGGTGTTTCTGATTACTTCAATATGAGATATATGTGTTATATATTGATGGCTATGTTATTAAGAGTTATTGGATAGTGCTAGCTAGAGAGTCTAAGGTTTCAGTGTCTTTGGTGCTTTGGTGCTAGCATATGTGTTATAATGGCAAGTGATTCCAAGCCACAAAATCCTTTGAGGTACAGTCTAGTATCAAATGAGAGACTGTCAAATATTTTCAATTGCAATACCTTAGTTAATATGAGGCTATGGTGAAGGCTTTATTGGAGCAGAAGGATGTGGCAAATATGATTTGCTTCAAACAGATGCCCACAATAATGGCGAATTTCAGAGAGAAATCGCTACAGATGGTTCAAAATGTGGAGCTTCATGTCTGCATTTAGTGCTAGTGGTTCCAAATGGGATGAATATGTAAGAAGATTTGCAAGAACCAGATTGGGTTTGGAGAGAGACAAAGTTGCATAAGGAAAAGCGAAGTATGGACAGCACAAAAGTGGACTATTGGTTACAAAGGCTGAGGATAGACATGAAGGAGATGGATATGCATGCATATGTTCTAGAACACTTCATGCAAGATATGAGTATTGTAACGCAGAATATGACAGTGTCAATGCATAAGGGTGTTGTGGAAATCAAAGAAGCATAAATCACCAGAAAAACATGATTAATTAGTAAAGTCATGAATCACCACTCCTACCAATTTTTTGACCTGCAAAATTGCATTTTTTAATAAAATTAGGGTCAACATTTGGCGGTTGATGTTTTCTCAACCAAACGAATTTTAATTGAGTTCAAGTCTCATTCTTCATTTTCCTGCAATTTTCAACAAGTAACCAGTGATTTTTTTGGGATCATTGTTTCTAATACCTATTATCATTTGGCAGGATAAATTTGCATCGTCATTTCTGTGTTTGGAAGGTGTTTTTGGTGTCACGACATGGGTTAGGACAAATATTGGTGCTGACAGGAATAACCTTCATTTCTTTGTGACTTAGATTGCGACCACTATTTCTATATAACTTCAACAAAGGCACACGATTAGTATAACTACAAATGTTTGAAACTATTTCATCTTATGATATGTTTCATGAAGATTATAAATACTATTTTATAATCTATTTGAAACTGTTAAAAACTTTGGAGATTCCTTAGGCACACCTTTAATAACTTGTAAATGATGCATGTGAAATGTCCCCATTTTGCATTATTCACCCACATTGAAATACCCTTCTTACTTGTCAAGGTAACTTAAACTATCAACCATCAAGTTCCAAATTTTTTGGACATTTTCCATTTATATTTTGCTAATTTATCCAAAATCTAGAATAATAGTATCACTAAGATTAGTAGCACTAATAATCATAGTAGGAAAACTTGGCGAGTACTTAGCTAACTTGCCACGACTCGCAAGTTTTCTAGCTCACCGCATCAAGTTGAGTCAAATTTGTGAGCTGAGTTAAAGGCAAGTCAAGCCAAGTACTTGGCAAGTTTTTCTAGGACTTGGCCAAGATTTCTACTTGGACTCGCGACTTTTTTCACAAAATTGAAAATTGCCTAGCAACGAGTCATAACAAAACCCACCACAATTTTCAGCATTTCAATTCATTTTTTGACAATTTGTCTTATTTTTCCCCACAAAGGATGTTTTTGGTATCAACATGACAAAAACACACTGAGAGAAGGGATTGGAAGAATGAAGATTTGGTCAAAAATAGTGAGGACTTGGTGCTAGACAAAACTTGAAAATATAGCAATAAAATTGTGAAAGGCAGTGTGTGCCATGATAGTTTGTGTGGTTTTGAAGGTCTTCATTTAAGTTTGGTTATGGGGGCTCTGCCCCTAAACCCTGCCCTATACCCCAACCAAGAACACACCAAGGGCACTGCCCCTTGACTTCGCTAGGGGCACTACCCCCAAAACCTCCCACGAGGGGTGTTGCCTCTCAACCTTGCTAGGGGCTCCACCCCCGAACACCCGCCCATCCTTGTCTCCATGTTGTCCCCAAATCCAAGCCCTTGGTCCTCATGTTTTGAGACTGCACAAAACTATGTCATTTATTGACTTTAAGGTCATATGACATGTAATATTTGAATTATGACAAATTGATGATCAAAATAAACTTATGTGTTTTCTAAATGCATTGGTTTCTTTTTGTGTGCATAATTTTTTTTTGTTGGATCGAGTTTTGTCGAGCCCGCACTGAGTACAAGTTTTCAAACTATGCTAATAATTACACCAGGTCTACCAAGCTTAGCGTTCACCTTGCACTAAGTTCCATAGAAAAACCTTCACAATCAACTCTCTTTTTGTCAAAAATGAGTTATATTTAGAGAGCTACACCACAAAAGCATATTTTGACAATAAACATTCTAGAGTCAAACTCTTTGGAGTGTGCAGTTCACACCAATCCAAAGCTGAAATCTAACATATTGGACATTAATATGACCACAATCATAATTGGAAGCAAATTAGTAAGACTCCAAAAAATGGTAGTAAATGCACCAAGAGTAAACATGATGCTTATGAGTTATGATTATAAAAGTGGTTATAAAATGTAATATGACTGCATTCACTACTTTTACAAGTTGGGTACTGAGAACAAAAGAATGTGATGTTCATTTTCCATGAAATTATAAAATTGCTTTCTGTTTTTTTTCTTTTCTCATAAATGCCGCTTTGAAGAACGTTTTTTCCATTGCATTGCTGCACATAGTGATGGTTGGCAATTATCTTTGCTGCTTTGCCTGTTATAAATTAATTTATGAATATAGATTTGTCTGTTTAGATGTGTTATATTCTTTGTGATTTTGAATTAGTTTCATTCGAGGCAAGAGAAAATGCTTGTATTGTTTTTGAGGCTAGTCAAGCTTTGATTAATTTGTGTAATTGAAATTTTGAGAACTGTTAGCATCTAGTTATTATTTATGCATTATGCAATGCAATGTAATGAACGATATGAACATAAAGGACAAAAATCTATATTCCACAATTGATGGGCTAAACTCTCAAATTTATTTGCTCTCTATATCTCTATGCTATCAAAATGCTTTTGAATTTCAAGAACAAGTTTTTCTCCCTTTTTCTGTGTTTTTTTACCTTTTTTCTTTAAGTCCAATTTGTCCCCATTTAAATCTCAATTTTTTGAAAAAAATCTTATACTTTTGGTTTGTTCATTTTTTCCCTGAAAGATTTTTGCTACTATGGGGGAAATAACTAGTGGTTATTCTATGTCATATCTTGATCAAGGTCTGCTAACATAGGTTGTTTGTAGGGATTCAATAGTGCGTGGTCTCAAATTCCATGGCTTGTCAAAGATGGTGGAGATTCCAATTGAAGCAAGAGTAGAGTGGATTGCAATGTCGTGAGGTGTATACAATTGTGCATATGAGCACTAGAACTTTGGTCATATGAGAGGTGATGCAAGGTCTAGTGATAATAACCCTATTAATGGATATATCTATATTGTGCTTAGGTTATGTTTTTGATTAGTTGAATAAATATTTTCATAGTGCTTATAGTTGCTACTGCTAAAACTTGGTAAGGGTTGTTAGTGTAGTCTTGCCTTTGTAATAGTTGGATGGTATGTTGTAACTAAAAAGGGACCCCATACATGGATCCCCCATATATTATTAAACAAAAATTACTATGTTTCTTACAAAGTTATAAATGTCATCCTTGTAGATTTGTGATGAAAAAAATTTGGTGCAACACCTAATCTTCAAAAGCTCACCATTAGCATTGCATCCTGTTGTGACCTATTTCACACATCGCCCCATTGCAAATGGGGACCCTCACTGGTTTGCTCTTAGGGTTTAGCTTTGAGTAGCAATTTCATAATCTCTGTTGCTATGAGAATTTCATGTCAAAAGTCTGGAGTCATCATCCGAGCCAAGTTGGGAGTTTGAGCCTGAAACTGAACGTAAACGTCATAGAAGTGCTTAGAAGACCCTGGAGACGAGGATCGCCTGTGCTTTCGCTCAATTCTGACACTTCCTATTTTTTAGGGATTCTGCTTTTTTGCTTTTTGCTTTTTTCATTTTTGGCATTTCTGGACCAATCTGGAATTTACTATTTTTAGAAAGTTGCTTTTTGCTTTTTTCTATTTTTAGTAAGTTTCTATTTTTAGAAAGTGCTATGTGTCACTGGCAGTGGAGTTGAAAGTTTCCACTTTTGGAACTAAAAAGCAAGCAAAAATCGAGCAGGGGTCTTGAAAATCAAAAAAATCAAGCGAAAAGCGCATGCAAAGGCTAAAAAATCAATTGGAAAAATCGCGCCTTCAAGAGAAAATCACTTAGAAAGCAAGTAAAAAGCAAGTAAGTTGTGACAAAATTCGCCTAAGGCTGGATAAGTGCGCCCATGAAAAATCCAGTTGAATCTTCAAAAAGTCCGCTTGAGAAATCTGTTCATCAAAAGGAAATCTTGAAAAATCCAATTGAAATTCGTCTATTTGAGAGATTTTGACAAAATCCGCCTTGTACAAGGAAAATCCAGTTTGAAAATTCGAAATTCCAGTTGGACAAAGATAAAAATCGACTAAGGCAAGTGAAATTTCGAACTGGACTTTAGGAACTTCAAGATGAAGTGAAATTCCAGTTGGGAAGGAGAAAATTCCAGTTGAAAGTCGAATTCTTCAAGGTGAAAATTGAAATTTTTCTAAGGCAAAATCGCCTTGGTGAAAGGAAATCCATTTGAAAAGTGGATTAGTCCACTTAGAGGTCGAATTTTACTAGAAGGCAAAATGGAATAATATCTTAAGTTTTATTTTTAAAACTTAGTTGTCAAGCCAAAAGGGACGCCTTGTTTGAAAAGTCAAAAAAAAGAAAATCAAGAAGAGATAAGATTGCTTTTTCGTTTTAAAGCAAAGACACCCAATGGAAGAAGAGGTCGACCTAAACCAATATGGAAAGATTTTATTATAAAAGATGATCCTGTGAGCTTATTTTCCATTATTTGCAAAGTCGAATTTTCTCACAGGCAAACCCCTCTCAAGCCAAGGACGTCTTTCTTCTTCAGCTGCAAGGGATTTTTTAATTCCAGAACATAGAGTGGGATTTTTTTTTCTCTTCATTTCCAGATTTCTCAAACAACTGCAAGGTTATTACTGGCGATTTTAAAGAAGGGAGAAGAATTTTTTCATTTTGGATTTGAGAAAACTTCAGTATAAGTCTTTAAAAATCCAAAATTATTTAAAAATTCCATGAATGCTCTTTAAAAAACAATAAAGGCGGATAAAATTTCATTAAAAAATTTATTCTTTACACAGCCTTTTAATCAAGTTCTGGATTTTTAAATTAATTTTAAAATTTCTCCAGCCATGAAATCGCCCTTTTTACAAATTTGTTGAAATTTTCTAACTTCGAGCTTCATACAGGCACAATGTCTTCTCCAAAGAACGTGGGAGGTGGAGTCAGAAAAGCTCAAGTAAAAGAAGTCCTCAAAGAATTTTATCCAGAATCCCAATTATCCTCGAAGTGGAAGAAGATAGCGGATACCAACTTTGAACAGTTCAATGCGATCCAGCACAAAAGAAGAATGTTTGGCACTCAGAACGAAATGCCCACGCCTATTGCCACTAACATCGTTAAGTCCAGACTTCATCAAGCAGCAGGATTTCCACCTGCAGTTCAGTGCAGTGAGCTAATGGTCGAGTGTGCCAGAAGATATAATCCACAGACTAGATCCATCAAAACACCTAATGGGATAACCTTGGCATACTTCACGGAGGATTCAGTCAGAGAAGTATTTGGTATTCCCCATCGTCAAAAAATGTTGAACAGGACTCAAAAGGAATCACAGGCCATGTTCGATCAAGCCAAGGAATCCTGTATGGACATAATTAATGCTAACTGGATCAAGGAACCCAAAAGACATCGCTCCAAGTTGCCAAAGAGATTAATTTGCACAGATTTTAAACCAAAATACAGTGATATGATTCATATGCTTGAACAGGATTATGGGAACTTCTCAAGGAGCTTTCTTCGAAGTATGGATGTTTTCGTATGTGGAGGAGGTCGTATTGGGAATGGAGGCAATAAATTGGGCAAAGTTAATAAGTGATAACATCATTTCCAGTTGAGAAACTTGGAGAAAACCAAAACCTTCTATATGAGTTCCTACGTGGTTTATATCTTGGCACGGTTCACTAAGTGTAGAGGACTGATTTGCAAAGGGGGAGTTGGACTTCGAAAAGATCAGCTCAAAGCATATGATTGTTACCCGCAGCTCCAACTACATTACAGGGACAATTTCAAGATAACCAATGACGCCTTCCTTATGTATATCACGCGAGTGCTTCAAGGAACAGTTCAAAGGAGGCTATCAAAGGAGGCTATGGTGATGCTTGATAAGTTCGGATCTTGGTTTATCCAATTTCCGACCTTTACGTACATAAGAGTTCATGGATTCTCAGATGCTCCGTATAGACTTCCTCGGTATCCAACAGACAAGATTGTTATGCTTGAAGTTGCAAGGCAACTGGCATGTGTAGATTCTATTCAGGCGAAAAGGAACAAACAAAGAGTGGATTTTCCTATTACAATTGGAAAAATGCTAGAAGTCTGCCCCTCATTACAATCAGCCAAAACAGCAAAGTTAGAGTTGCAGTTTTATAAGTTCAGTCTTTATAATCCAAGGTCTGATTATGACCCGTACTTAAGAGTTCACGGGAAAAAGTCCCTTCATGTTATGCAGATTGAAGACTATTGGTCTAACCTGGTGGACGAGTATGGAGTCAGGAAAAAGACTTGGTCTAGAATTCCAATTGAACTTGTAAAAAGGTGTGATCTATTCCCTATACCTGACCAAGTAAAAGATAACGGGGACTACATACATCCTCAATTTGAACAGGAAAAAGATAAGCCTATCTTGTTGCCTAACTGGACACAACCTGAGTTGACCGATTTGGACCTATTGATGAAGGATATTTTAGTATACTCAAGGGAATGGGTAGATAGTCAGATCAGCAGGTTGAGAAAAGAAGGAATTTCTCTTACCTATGCCACATTGAGCAATAAGGAAAGCCAGGAGGAAGCAGTCGGGGAAAGTCTTGATGAACTTTCGTGTCCTAGCAAGAGAAAGGTAGTGAGTGAAGATCTTCACACAAAGGAAAAGGAATCAGCTGACGGAGAATTGGAGAGTAAGAAGCAGAAAGTGACTGAACATCCATCATCTTCAAGTACTTTATCTGTTGGAGTAATTGAAAGGGTGTCCATTGCTGAGATCGAACCGAGCCATGAGCAAGAGGTCGAATTCCAAGAGCAAACCCTCACTGAGAGTCTGGGAGGGGATGATACGTTGATGATTGAAGGCGCAGGAGATACTGAGATCCTTGAGTACAATGAAGAACTGGGAGATGAGGTAATTTCTGCTCTAAAAGGAATTAATGATGATGTCCAATTGGAAGATGGGATGGAATTATCCACTATCCCAGCTTGGTTGACCGAAAGTTTGAGGAAGAAGTCCAGATCACTAGATGAAGTTCAACCAGTTGAAAGCATGCAAGGCTTCCTAGAAAGGATTGGCAAAGCTAAAACGCCAAAGAAGCCTAAGAAGTATTCTCAGATTATCAGGAATGGTGTAGGATCCCGAATCTTGCAAGTTGCAGTCCCGAAAATTGACAAGCCAAGAGATCAGATTACTCCTATGGACTATGATGTCACCACGTTGGACATTGGGCCAACCACAATCGATCAGGATTTCCATGAGTTGGCAGACACTTCCAAAGCTATCAAAGAGAAATTCGACAAAACAGAGGAGAAGAAGGAAAGGCTAGAGTTAGAAAATCTAAGGCTAATAGAGTTCATTCAGCAGCTGACAGCTCCTTTGCGCCAGGAAAGTGAGGCTTTTATTCCACCATCATCTCTTACTCCGGAATCTGTTGACGCTCTTGAAGCTATGAGGATCACGAGCCAAGCAACTAAGGGTTGGGTTATCAATATTTCAAAACAGATGGAGCAATTCTTAGAAAAGTGCGCTTAGACTTATGACAGATCTTCCTTGCTTATAACTGAAGTTAGTCAAATTGAAGACAATTGGGAAGACTTCCAGTTCGTAAATGATAAAGTGATACCTCGTTTGAAGGTTTTAAAGGAAGTTTCCCTGCAAATATTGATCCAGGAAGGTGTTGTTGAGGAAGGAGCCTCGTATGATTTCAGCAGGTGGTATCATTCCTTACTGGCTAAAAGAAAGACATATGATGGAATGAAGGAAGAGTGTGCTGTTATACGGAGTGCAATTGAAAAGGTTCAGTTCAAAATCCTCACTTCTCTTGAAGGATTAACAGGGCAGGAGCATCATGATGTAAATGGCTTGGATTTAGAAGGATTGAAGAAAAGTGTGATGAACATTTACTTCAAGGAAGTGCAGATTGTTATAGGGAATCAGCTTGATGATATGTCTTCCCTTTTGACCTTTATGGATAACTTTCAAAAGCAGGAGGATAGGTGGGAAGGTACTTTCACCCAGTACCTTGAAACCTTGGACGTAATGGGAGTGCAACTAGATTCTGTGCCAAGCATCTCAATGGAGGAACTCGATTTTGTGTTAGCCAAATTTCTTGCATTTGCGGCTAGGGAGCAGTCCAAAGGGAATTGCATTCTGGATTCCCACTTGCTCGAATGATTTGCGAGGTGTCATCATTTTGCATACTCCAAGTGGCTTGTTCTGCTTGTGCCATGTGTCCTTTGAGTTGGTTATGCTTTTTAGGGTTAGGGTTTCTTGAGTTGATCTTGGCCATTGATTTCAATTCAATCTTGGCCGTTGCTTTGTAATTGGGGTACCTATATAAACCCCACGCATTTCATTTATTCAGGGAGAGACTTATGAAATTGTTGCTATTATTGCTATTCAAATAATAAGTGGATTCAGAGTTGAGCATTTGTTATTTTTATGAGCGCGCATGGTTTCATGATTTCTTCAATAGAGTAAATTGGTTTTCAAGTATTTTTTAGATGAATGAAAGATTGATAGTGTTGGAAATAGTGAAATTAGTTCATACCTTTTTCAATTGAATGATTTTCAATTTGATGTGCAAGGTTAGTCTGAACTTTGAAACTGTTTAACTTGGATCCTATTACCTATATGCATTGTTTGAATTGATGGTGGTATTGTGTAATAGGACATCATTCGTAAACCCACTGAAGATTGCACCGTCTTTGTCTAGTTGTAGTACTGTGCTTGGCAAAGCAAAGATTGGTTTAAATTTCACTATCCAGCATTTGTCTCTTAAGTTCGTAGGAGTAGTTTAACGTAAATCTAGTTTCTAAACCCTCATCCCTTTTTCTTTTATTTTATCCCAAAGCCGAAAATCCAAAAAAAAAACATAAGAGCATTCAAGTCAAATCAATTCTTATTCCTATTTCGAATAATTTACTATCTAAAGTCCCTTTGTGAAACCAGCATATCACATCATCCATTGAGCTTGTCCATCACTCAAATTAAGAAACATTGGAATTACCGTATGACCTTTCTAGCAATCTTAGCATAAGAGGTAATTTTTCAAGAGAGGATAGAGCGTCTCTGGACTCTTTATTCTAAAGTGCTTGGTGAGTCATAAAACACGCATCAACACATCCCAGCTCAGTAGTGCTTCTAGGTGTGAATGTAATTGAAGTGTTTTTTAGGCCATTCATACAAAGAAATGCAACAAGTTGACTCAAAGGCACTTGAATGACCTTGTCTTTGTGTGGTACAACCTTTAGGTGTGTGCAAAGAAGGTGGGCAAGGGCAGCGGGGGTTGGGGCAAGAGATATGCAATGCTTGACCTTAATGACATTGATCCATATTCAAATTGGATTGTTGAAGATGTAGATCTCATGTTTACTGTTGATGAAATAGCTGATTTGGAGACAAAGGCAATAGAACGAGCAGTGGATGCAATGGAAAATGAGGTAGAAGGTAAGGCAACATTAGGGCCTCTATCAAATCCACATATGTTCTAATGCCCCCATTTTTTACTACGTCAGCATCGTAATTAGTTTTGGCTTTCATGGTGATCACCAGAGGGGTTGTTTGTTATTTCCAATGAGTTTTGGCATCCTGGCACTTGAGGGGTTGTTAGTTATTTCCAATGAGTTTTGGCATCCTAGCACCCTCAGATATCACTCCTGATTGGGTTTTGTATTCTTCGCATTTCGAGTTGGCTGTGCAGGAAATATTTACTAATTAAATAATTATTTTTTAAGTTATCAAAAAAGATTAAATTAAAAGACAACTTAAATTAATTATTTTTAAAGGTGTGCAAAAGTGACTTGAGTTCTGGAAACGTTAAATGTAATGTCCCGAATTTGAATTGAGATTGGCTGACCTGATTTGAAATAGTGTTTATTAACACTAAAATAATAAATTATGATGTTGGCCGACCCATTTGGTGTTGGCGCCAAATGAATTATTTTAATTTGAATTTAAAAGTTTCAATTGAGGCCGACTTCCTTGAGTTGGCGTGTTTTGTGAAGAATTAATAGGAGTTGCATTTTAGTTTGTTATCATTGCGAGTTTTGGACATTGCCTGGCCTTTCGGTGTAGAGAGGATGTGGTTCGCTCTAGCATAGGCATCCAAGTGGGCGTAGCTTCACCTTGGATAAATTTGTGTTGTCTCATTCACTCAGTCTTCCTTTCTAGTTCGCTTACTCCAGTGTACCATTGCATACAGGACCGGATCCATTCATGGTAGCAACCAACCTGTGAGGCGCATTCAAGCATAGCAGCCATTGTCTCATTTGCAATTCTTGACGCAGGTTACGAACAAGGTTGTATTTGGAGGGAGCAATCCATCATCGCCATCCAAGCAGAGCCTCTAGCTCTGGTCGGCGACCCTCAGAGACTCCATTATCTTCACATATCTGGCAAGGCGACCTATAGCGATTCTCACGTGGGCTCATAATTGATATCTGAAGACTCACGCAACACAGGACGATACTCATTACGCATCTACAGGAAGGGCACCAATCGGCGCTACTGTTAAGAGCAACAACATATCTTTAGAATTGCATCTTCTACAGGGAGGTCCTACATTGGATCGTGGCTTGGAAGATTCATTTCCAGAATCGTAATAATCAATTCCAGATCAGTTGTATGTAAACCTATTTCAGGGAAAATGCAGCGAACTGTCAATTGTCTTTAGAATAAATGGTATATTGACATATTCTGGAAATCAATATTTATCTACCTGCTGTGTTCACTTATTTACTGTTGCAAGTTTTCAACTCTATGAATTGGTTTAAATCTGGAACTGTGGATCCAATTTTGGATTTGGTGTAAGTTGACAGCATAAAATCGTGCCCTAGTATATTACATTAAATTAAATCAATTCACTTTTGGGTGAATTAAGGACTAATTTTTAAAAGGAATAAAATTAAAAGCAAATCAAAGGAATTCAAGAAAGGTGGTGGGGAGTTACAGAGAGAAAAGAATAAAAGTGTTTTGGAGTTCTTTTTGGAGGAAGCTGATTTTTGGCTTTGGAAGAACAAGTAATTGTTGGTTGAATCACCTAGATTTTGCATTGGAAATGCAACGGAGATCAAGAAATTTGTGAGGTTTTTATTAAAGACAAATTTCTAAGATATTTACTTCAAGGAGCTATAGAGAAATTTTCAAAATTGGATTATCAGGAGAATTCATAGAATTAACCAAGTTTATGGTCATTATATTATTTGTTGCCGACAAGTCGTACCATATAATTCTTATAGGTTGAGGAGATTTAATTTTGTTGTATCCATTAAGGGAGTCAATAACATATTATTCTATGGCATATACCCTCCCAAGCTAGCCGTCGTTCCTTTTTGGATGTCTTCACTCTAGCTACAGTCAACATGAGAAGAAAGTAGGAGTCAATATATTGAAAATGAGGCAACCATCTTTCAAATATTAAATTTGTATTAAGGTGACGAATACTTGTGATACGTGCTTGGCAAGATATTAAAGTCGAGGCACCAACTTTTAACTTATATCACTAAGCCTTTTGACTATTATGTGAATGTGTTTAAGGTTGCAAATTGGGTCTTTCCCTTCCTCCATGGTGCTTAAACAACATTGGGTGGTTGAATATTAGTGAAATCTTTTTTAGTATAGAGTTGGAGCTAGCATTGAAAATTTTGAGTAAGTATATGCTAGCCGTAACTCCAAAAGGCAAGGCAACGAATCATCCTGTGTTGATGGGTGGTGACGTGGTCAAGTGGAAGATGTGGGAAAATATTAACTTCAATCCCTAGATTGCCAATAGTCATTCCATTAGCCATTGTATCTCTATGCGCTTGCATCGACTTCATAGATGGGATCGATACTATGTTCCATAGAGTTTCCTGAAGTGGAGACGGGGGACAGGTTTCAGTGATGGGGGGACAAGGGGACAAGGGGCCTAAGTTTGGGGACGTTAGGAGGACGGCGAGAGGATGGCGACGAGGGAGCGGTGCTGAAATACATATAGTACTTGAAAAATTAATTATAAAAAGATGTATAATTGTAGAAGCCTAAGGAATAAGTAAAGTTTCAACACATTACAATGGTTGCATTGAACTAGTAGTAGTTTTAAAATTTTAAAATAAAATTTTAATAGCGAACACTGAAAATCAAAATATAGACATTGGAACGAGAACTAAAAGTTCAAAATTTCATAATCATGATTCATAATTACAATCAACAACGTTCAAAGTTCAAAGTTCAAAAACAAAATAGTAAATACTAGATAGTAATACTAATGACTCATGACTCATGAGTCAATAGCTAATGGCCTAATGCCTCTAATCATCCCCAAGCTCCATGTCAATCTCCTCATCACTGGAATTGTTGGACCCCACATGCTGCCCTCTTCCTCTTGCAAGAATGAAGAAGCTCATTTTGGCTTACTCTCTCCTAAGCTTGCTCCTAACTGTTAAATTTAGAACCAGAAAAGTAGAGAAACAAAATTCTGAAACTCAAAACACACAAGATGAGAACAAGGCAAGAATTTTATCCTGGGAAAACCCTCCTTCACGAGGGAGAAAAACCCAGCCACAAATGTATCTCTTGTATATTTAAAAGAAATAGCAACAAACAACTTACAACTTGACCCACAAAAGAATAGCACCGCTCAAAGATGCATGCATACAAAAGAACTCTGACTCTCTCCTTAATACCAATCTGCTCTTCAAAAGATTTTCTGTTGTAGATAGCGAACTCCTCTTCCAAAGGATGACCAGACTTCAACAAAAATCAGTCCCAAATAAGGAATCGTCTCTCCTATTTATAAGCAAGGAGAGGTTACAATTGCATGCAAAAGAAGACACACTAGAAGCATTACAATTGCCTATTTTAAGGAGGCATTACATTTGCATGTCAGTTACACTTGCATGTTGATCATTTGGAATAAGTCGATTCATGTGGGTCAGCCAACTGACATAATATCTATTTAAGGAAGATACTTCTGCCGCTAGAAGATACTTCTGCCGCTAGAAGATACCTCTTGCCACTACCAAAACATTAACACTCCCTCTTAGCTAGGGAGGTATCTTTTCAGATATCCATTTCATGGAGTCTCTCGATATGACATTCACAATGGCTACATCCATTTGTTGAAATGAGCTCATCGCGGAGTCACTCAACATGATATCAACCATCATGGCTACTCCCATGTATGGCAAAGCATATGTGCACAAGTGCCCATCACGGA
The DNA here is from genome assembly GCA_007258455.2 of Sequoia sempervirens. Lineage (NCBI taxonomy): Eukaryota > Viridiplantae > Streptophyta > Pinopsida > Cupressales > Cupressaceae > Sequoia > Sequoia sempervirens. The sequence goes on from VDFB02252413.1 coordinate 21,609, forward strand.
ATCACTCAACATGATGTCGTCATCTCATCATGACGTCCACCATGGCTACTCCCAAAGGGTGGATAAACAAAAGTGATGTTGTCATGGATTCACTCAACATGACATCCACCATGGCTACTCCCAGAGGGTGGAAACAAGGGCTTTCACCTCAAATTTCTCTCATAGAGAAAGATGCATTAACAAGGGCTTGCACCTCAAATCTCTCTCACAAAGAGAAATGCATTAACAAGGGCTTGCACCTCAAATCTCTCTCACAGAGAGAAATGCATTAACACATGAAGCAAGAATCACTGAAACTGAGACTCTCTCTCAGCAAGAGCATCATTCTCCACAATACCAAGCTTATCTCAAAAATAAGAAAACTTCACTCTAGGAAGTGGCTTGGTGAGAATGTCAGCTGTCTTCTCATCCATGCAAATATACTTGAGCTCAACTGCTTTCCTTTGAACCATATCTCTTAAATAATGATACTTGATCTCCACATGCTTGGTTCTATCATGAAAAACAAGATTAACTAAAAGCTTCACACAACTTTGGTTGTCACAAAGAATCACAGTTGGTTCCAAAACCTGCCCAAACAGTCCTGCAAGAAGCTTTCGAAGCCACACTGCTTCTCGAGCTGCCACACAAGTTGCCACATATTCAGCTTTTGCTATACTTTGAGCCACACAAGACTGTTTTCTGCTACACCAGGAAATCATAGCTGAACCTAAGCTGAAACAACAACCAGAAGTGCTCTTCTTGTCAAGTACACACCCTGCCCAATCTAAATCAGAAAAACCTTGCAATTTTAAATCTTCACAAGAAGTATATTTCAGACCATATCCCACTATACCACGCACATATCTCAACACATGCTTAGCTGCAACAAGATGAATCTGTCTAGGCTCAGACATGAACTGACTAAGAGTGTTAACAACATAACATATATCAGGCCTAGTATTGATCAAATACATCAATGATCCAATCAATTGCCTATACATAGTGGGATCAACTAAATCTAAACTAGCTGCAACCTCATATAACTTTTTCAGATTTGCTTCTATGGGAGTTGACATAGACTTGCAATCTAACATACCAAATCTTTTCAAAATGTCAATAGCATATTTCCCTTGACTCAGGATAATCTCATTTGGTCTTTGCCATACTTCTAATCCAAGAAAGTAATGCAAACGACCAAGATCTTTCATCTCGAATTCAGAAGCTAACTCTTTCTTACATTTAGCAATAAGATCATCCTCTCCAGTAATAAATAGATCATCAACATAAAGAACTAAAATTAATGCTTTATCATCAATTACCTTGAAATAGAGATTTGGATTTGCATCATTTTTGAGGAAGCCCAAGCTCAATAAATAATGATCAATTCTTTCATACCATGCACGTGGAGCTTGCTTAAGGCCATACAAAGCCTTTTTCAATCTACATACATGTGATTCCTTCTCATGAATCACAAAACCCTCTAGCTGCTCACTAAATACCTCTTCTTCAATTACACCATTCAAGAATGTCGTCTTTACATCCATTTGATGTAATTTCCATCCTTTAACAGCTGCAATAGCAATAATAGTTCTAATGGAAGTATATCGAACTACAGGGGCAAATGTCTCCCTCATAATCTATACCTTCCTTTTGAGAAAACCCTCTTGCTACAAATCTGGCTTTATACTTTTCAATACTTCCATTAGCTGCATGTTTAATTTTGAACAGCCACTTAGAAGAAACAACAGATTTATCTTTAGGCATAGGAACAATATCCCAAACGTCATTCTTGATAATGGATTGATATTCTTCCGTCATGGCATCTCTCCATACTTGCTGATTTGAAGCCTCTTCAAAACTTGAAGGCTCGGATTCAATAATATGACTCATTAAAGCAACATAACCTGCAAACTTATGACATCTCTTACTTTTTCTGAAAGTGCCACGAGGGGCTGCATATTTTTCAGCCTCCTCCATAGTATGCCTGGCCCACAAAGGTCTCTTCTTGTCAAATGAAACATTACTTGGTCCAGAAGAGAAATCTATAGGATCAACAAGATCAAGAGGATCTTCTAATTCAAGAGTCTCCCTCTAAATCTCAGAAGGAGAATCAGGGGCAGCAATATCCATATCTTGAGAAGTCTCATGATCTTCTCTATCAATTTCCATAGAAGTCCCTTTAGATCTTTTGCAAGCTACATCTTCTTCAAATGAAACATCTCTGCTGATTTCAATTTGTTTTTGTCCCGGAATGTAGACCCTGTAAGCTTTTGAAGATTCACTGTAACCAACAAAAATTCCCTTCTTGCCTGAAGGTTCTAACTTAGACCTTTTATCTTTAGGTACATGAATGTAAACTAGACACCCAAAAATTCTGAAATGACCAACTTTTGGTTTGATACCTGTGAATGCTTCTTCAGGAGTCATATTGTCTAAAATTTGATATAGGCTACGATTCTGAACATAAACAGCTGTCCTGCAAGCTTCTGCCCAAAGAAAAGTTTGCAGGCCTTGATCATGGATCATGGCTTTCGCTGCCTCAACAATAGATCTGTTCTTTCTTTCTGCAACTCCATTTTGTTGTGGATTATAAGGGACACAAAACTCCCTCTTAATCCCAGCATCAATACAGAAATTTTGAAAAACACCAGAAGTATATTCACCCCCATTGTCAGACCTTAAAACTTTGATCCTCTTATCAGACAAATTCTCTACTTGAGCTTTGAACTCTTTAAATCTAGACAGCACTTCATCAGACTCTTTAGTTTTTAGAAAATAAATCCAGGTTTCACGTGAGAAATCATCAATAAAAGTCACATAGTACCAAAAACCACTTAATGAAGCAACAGACATAGGTCCACACAAGTCAGAATGAATCAGCTCTAAAATTCCTTTTGCTCTACTTTCACTATTGTGAAAAGGACTTTTAATGTTCTTACCTAAAGCACAACCTTTGCAGACACGATCATGTTCTTGATTGAGCTTTGGAAGACCAATGACCATCTTCTCCATGGAAGAAAGAGTTCTGAAATTTAGATGAGCGAATCTTTTATGCCACAGCTCACTAGTACTCATGGAATCATGTGCTAAAGCTTGAATAGGACGAGCTGAAAGTCTATATAGACTCTCATAATGAACACCAATTTCATGAGCTGTCTTAATGCTAGAGTTCTTCTTCCATGCAAGAACTTTGCCTTTAGCAAATGCAATTTGGTATCCTTTATCTTCCAACGCTGAAATAGAAATCAGATTTCTCTTGATTCCAAGAACGAACAGCACATCACTCAAATGAAGAGGAATTCCTGAATTTAAATGAAAGGATGTAGTTCCAGCACCTTTCACAGAATAACAAGCATCATCACCAATAATAACTTGCAAATGAGTATCCTTTTCTATCAGATTAGAAAGATGCTCTCAGTATCCTGTAAGATGGCGAGAAGCTCCACTGTCAATTAGCCAAGTATCACTATCAGTAGGAACATTACTTGAAAGAGCTGATATAAACAAGAAACCCTCTGAATTTTCACTTGATTCTCTATGCGTAGAAGCATTTTCAACATTTGTAACAGCAATTTGATGCTTAGGTCTTGATGGACAATCTCTAGCAAGGTGACCATACTTGTCACATCTGAAACACTGAATCCTAGATAGATCCTTCTTCTTCTTAGGTTCAGGGGCAGAAACAGAATTCCTATCTTCGTACCTCTTGAAGTTTCCTTTCCTTCCTTTCCTTTTAGAAGTATGAGCAGCAAGAAAATGCTCTTCTTCATGGTGAGATCTTTTCCCATTTCCTCTTGCTTCCAATCTGCATTCCTCTTGAATACAATCAGCTCTCAAATGATCAAACTTGGGTAAATCATCTCTTCCACTAATTCCTTGAATGGAAGATTCCCAAGAGTGAGGAAGGCCATTCACGGCCAACATAACCAGGTCTTTGTCCTCAATAGAATCTCCAATAGCATTTAGCTGATCCTTCAATTATGTAATCTTCATGAAGAAAGATACAACAGATTCTCGACTAGCCATTTTAATATGTAAGAGTTGACGTCTCAACACTAGAGCTCTGTTAGTGTTGTTGAATTCATACAAACTTTGAAGACTCTCAAACATCTCTTTAGCTGAATTCAGCTTGGATATAACAAGTACCAAATGATCCTTAACAGAATCAATCAATATCTTCCTTGCCATGATATGGTTCTTCCTCCATTGAGCTTTCTCAGTGTCATCAAAAGGTTCAGCTACATCAGACTTCACGTAGTTGAGAAGATCACTTTCTTCAAGTGCAATTAGGACTCTGAATTTCCATGAAGTAAAGTTGGATGCACCATCCAGCTTGTCTTCAACTTTGAGTCCATTCACCATTGTAGGAAGCTGAAATAAACAAGCTAGGAGACAAGCAAAGAAAATTTCAAAGCTTAAGAGTTCTAGTTTTGGATCTTTTCTTTAGACCCGATCTGATACCATGTTAAATTTAGAACCAAAAAAGTAGAGAAACAAAATTTTGAAACTCAAAACACACAAGATGAGAACAATGCAAGAATTTTATCCTGGGAAAACCCTCCTTCACGAGGGAGAAAAACCCAGCCACAAATGTATCTCTTGTATATTTAAGAGAAATAGCAACAAACAGCTTACAACTTGACCCACAGAAGAATAGCACCGCTCAAAGATGCATGCATACAAAAGAACTCTGACTTTCTCCTTAATACCAATCTGCTCTTCAAAAGATTTTCTGCTGTAGATAGTGAACTCCTCTTCCAAAGGATGATCAGACTTCAGCAAAATCAGTCCCAAATAAGGAATCGTCTCTCCTATTTATAAGCAAGGAGAGGTTACAATTGCATGCAAAAGAAGACGCACTAGAAACATTACAATTGCCTATTTTAAGGAGGCATTACATTTGCATGTCAGTTATACTTGCATGTTGATCTTTTGGAATAAGTCGATTCATGTGGGTCAGCCAACTAACATAATATCTATTTAAGGAAGATACTTTTACCACTAGAAGATACCTCCTACCGCTACCAAAACATTAAAACTAACTTCGTAAGTCTCCTTGCAAGTTGCAACTCAAAGCCTCAAACTCAGACTTTCACTTCACTCTCCCTCTTCAAGTTCAAACTATAGCAATGAATTTGTGAATAAGATTGAGACAATATGTCTCTCTTATAATTTTTTTGAGAGGCCTTGGGGGTTGGGGTCAACTTAGGGTTAGGGATAACCCTTTGAAGTGACCTTTTTCCTTTTTTTTTAAAAAAAAAACCATCAAAATAAACGCTACATGTAATGTCCCCTTTTTAGCGTGATCTTGTTTTATGATGGTTAGCCTATTACTTGGACTCTTGTAGGCTAATGTGATTGGTTAGAGAGTCTCAGTGGCAGATAATGGTGGATATTGTCATTTCCACTCCTTCAGTTCAGTATTGGGCTCACTACAGGCCTTTGCAATTCAGTGTTTGCTAGCTTCTGACGGCACATCAAAACTCTGAGAATTGAGGGAGATATTAATATTTTAGTGGTTGAGTTATTTAATTGATTTATGGAGATATTATAAAGTTGTAATTTGACTTTATAATAATTGCAAGCCACTTAAATATTTAATAAAGTGAGTTTTAATTCACTTAAGTCAAAGCCCAAGTTGGAGAAATGATTTTTTTAAACATTACAAAGTGACTTAAATACATTTAAATGTATTTAAATGGCAGAAGTCGTGCATTCTTGGGAAGTTGTGCCTTTTTGAGAGATAAATAGAAGCCAGGAAGAAGTTGACCTCACCAATTAATTATTTGACATCTTATTTTGGCTTCTTGATTCTTGTGCCTAAGACAAGGGTTTCAGAGGATTTCACCATTGAAAAAACGAGGATCTTCAATTTTTTGCGATTGTGAGGCTGTGGAATACCAGCTGAATTGTTGCTTCTATGAGGGCTTCACACAGGAGTCCAGTTGTGCTTCATCAAAGATTTACTTTACAATTTTCTTTGCAGAATCAATAAGGGTCAGATTGCTTGAGACGCCTTCATTCAGTGTTTGTGTGCGTCAGATTGTTGGCCGTACTTTCCTTTCTTGCTAGCCATACTTTCAGCCTTGGGAGGCGTGCCTCTACAACCTAGGCATGTGAACAAGGAAGCTAAAACACCTTCTATCTTGGCGTTCTGGGGTTTCCATCTTGGACGCCTTGTGTTCTCCAGTCATTTGCTACAACTACTAGCAAGGAGAAACCATTATCAAGAGGTGGGCATTGGATTTCATTAGTTTCCAGTGTTCTTGACTAGCATGTGCTAGATTTTCTTATTTAAATAATCTGAGGACCTTCAGGTATGTTTATTGTTTGCAATCTATCTATGCAATTGCTTAATACTTAATACAATTGCAATTTCCATATTATTGCTTTAATTTAAGTTGTAGCACCGTTTTATGCTTGGCGCACTTCTCAAATTTTGCCTAAAAAAATCACAAAAACACAAGCAAATGCAATAAAACTTCACAGATTAGCAGTTGGGCAAAGTTGGAACCAATTGGGTTCATCACACTGCACCACAGGAGTCTTCTATGAGTTTCCTAAGGTGTTGAGGGACGTCTAGGAGTCTTGGGGACATCCCAAAGTCGTCTCGGGGACATCCCAAAGTCCCCTTGTGGAGTTTCTCGGGAGGAGACATCCCCCTTTTAAGGAAATGTCTAGGAAATGGCGGAGGAAACTTGGAGGCGACGAGGGGACGGCAGGGGGACATTTCCCAGGCGTCCCCACATCTCAGGGACATCCCCGTCTCGAAAATGCCTGGTTTTTCAAGGGGGGCGGGTCCCTGTGGAACACTGGGTTGATATCATATTAAGGAGTGGAGATTATTTCAAGAGGCGATTCATTATTTGCAAGGCGCTACCATATGAGGAGTAAATAGCAGCCAATGATATTATTGGGTAATTAAATATGTTTTATGTGTTCTCTGAAGACAGCTGCTACTTGGTTTAATCTGGTGTTTCAATGTTAAGGAGTTACAACAGTTATTATAAGGGAAAGTGACGTCTGGAATAAGGGAAGAGAAAATAGTAATTAAATTGCTCTTTCACCTTTCAATATAAGAGCATATTCTTGAAGATGCTGCTGGACTGAAAATTCAATGCTACTGTATACTAAGGTGGAGCCATAACATTGTTGGAGTGAGTGGTTAATAATTTGGTGTCTACCATATATTTGGGTGTGAGCCGCACCAAGCAAGGATCAAACTGGAGCTATTTCACAGGTTAGGAAACACAATATTAATCATACGTTTCAAATGATAAATATTTCTGCTGTTCATTAAAGTCTAGATGTGCAACTTATTGGATGGCGTTATTGGTCACAGTCATAGTTTTATATTATTGTTAATATAAATCTGAATACTGTAAATTTTAATGAACAGATTATGTGCACAGAAAATTAATTCAAAATCAGACACAATAACACAGCAGATACCCTGGGAAAACCCTCCTCTTGAGGGAGAAAAACCCAGCAACAAAGATCTCTCTTATATATATAAAATAATGGCAACAAGTCTCTTTACAATGAGGCCAATCACAAGGCCAATATACAGCACCAACTGTAGATGCAACAACAGATAATACTCAGCCCTGACTTGATATCAAAAATCTCTCCTTGAAGAAATTCGCAATCTGCTCTAGATGAAATTCGCACTCTGCTCTAGATGAAATTCGCACTTGAATGAATGAAAGAATCGAGAACTTGCTTGAATGTGTAATGGAGAGGAAATGACCTTGTATATATACAATGTGAGAGAGGTCACACCTCTTCATGTACAAGGTCGGCCAAGTTACAAAACAAATAATTTATAAATAATAATTATAATTTAGGAAAAGTTGGCCTCAAGAGAAATTATAATGTTGCCAAGAGAAGCGCCCATCTTTAATAAATGACTCGTATAAATAAATAGCCGATAGGCTATATTTATTTATGTCTTCACTCATGGCTGGAAGGACGAGCCTGAAGCTGCAATATCATTAACAAATACTACATTTTCTGAGGTGATTTATTGTGGAAAGTCCACTACATGAATGTATGATAAAGAAACAATTGCCAATCATTGATAACCAACCCAGAGCAGCAGATTGGCTAATTGTTTGATGGAATGTCCATTTACATGAAAGTATGAAATTGAAAAAAAATTGCCTGGAAGACTAGCCCCGGATACTTCATATGCCTAAGGTTCTTATTGAGGATGATATTGTTCCTCAATATGAAGCACTACCATCCAGTTTGAGGGCACCCACACTACCATTTGGGAGCTTTAGTCATAGAAGCAATTTCTAATTATGAACATTGAAATTATACTTTATAACTGTTATTTATATTGAAACTTGAAGTTGAAATGTATTAATCTTATTTTTTTATCTATAATGTGTATTGAACTCTAATTTTCATCTATATATGAAAGAAATTAGTAATATGCTCTCTAATTTTAGTAATATGCATTTTTTTAAGAATATTTAGTTTACAAATTAATGTGTATTTTGACATTGAGAAAATCTATCAAGCTTTTACTAATTCCCAAAGTCCAAGTCAAATTTTAGGCCTACCAAACTTTTGCTGAGCCTAAGTTTTTTAACTCTGGTATTCTCAAAAAACCAGTGACCTATCCTATGAGGAGTCGATCAAGTTGCTTCAGCAAGAGGATCAATGAAATTGTTGAAACGGTTTTCTGTGTACAAAGTTTTGTAGACTCAAATCTTTTGAATGGCTATGATCGGAATAATAATAGCCCCAAAACTTCTAAATGGTTTTGTCCTCAATTTTTGAGTTCTAGTGAGTTGGCTTAGCTTTGCAAACTGAATTCGTCATTTTTCTACTTTCAAGGTTGATTTGTGTTTTTTCTTGTGTGCTTTTGCTTCAACATTTCCTTGGGTTTTGGTGATTTTAACCCATAACCACCTACCCACCCCCAGTCCCCACCACGCCCCCACTCTACCTCCCTAAAGGTTCATATGACTATTATGAATTCTTTGCTTGATGGGCTAGTGCAACAGATTGACTTTATGCTTTGAATGCTTTAGAATTATTTCTTCTTTGGTGTCTAACCAATTATTAGAGAAGCTATGGAAAGATTAGGAAAAGTATAGGTTAACATTGCAAAAATCCAACATCCACAAATAAAAACAATGATATTGCTACCTCTGCCTGCCACGAATAGACCAACCAAAGAGAAAAGGCATTAACAAAGGATATGCAATGGTATCTTCCTAGAGAAGCATTGATGAATATTGGTGGTACCAAAACAAGGCTGCTCTCCAATTGAGAAACTAAGGCACAAGCATAACATGTCTTGTTGATATCAATATTTGATAAAAACAATGGTTTCCATAGATATAATTACAAAGATTTCAAGTATTCTGATGCAAGCACAAGTAAGTCTAGGTTTGTGGTGAAGGGTCATCTGCTACAAATGTCTTATGATCTTGTAGATCTTGCACATATTCTTCATCTTCTGATTGAGGGAAGGGGAATAGAGGATAAGGGTCTAGTCATGGTAGAGCTACCAAAGAAGTGAAACCTTCAAGATGGGGAGAATCTGACCAAATGTTTCCACTTTTGTATATAGAGCAAAAGGATTAAAATACTAACAACTCCAACAATGAACCTAAAGGAGAGAATTGAAGAACATTAACAAGGTGAGAGAGAGCACAATAGTGAAGGTACCAATGTAATTAACAATGAGGAGGGCTAGGTGGATTACTATAAGGACAATGATGGAAGCACTTGTTGCAAGTAATGCCCTCTAGAAATAATGCTCCTCTAGAAACAAACCCTTTTGTTGTTTTTGTTCCTAATATTATACACTCTAGCTCTTTGATAACCACCATAGAGAAGACTCCACCTCCTTGCCCTCCCTCTCATGGACTAAGACTCTCAAGTCTATGGAGCACATGCCAAACACTGAGGCCTAGCACATCCAAGAGGTGCTCACCAATCACCTAGAGGACGACATCACAATTTCTTCCTAGTCACTTGACATGGATATTGACCCTAGGGAGCATGCCATGCCCAAGCATATTCAATTTGATCACTATAAGCTTAAGCATGTTGTTCTAAATCCAAAGGGAGAAATTGAACTAGATCATTGGCATGAGTACAAAGGTATAAGTGTCAATTTGAGATTAATGGATAAACGACTAATTATTAGAGCATGCAAAGGAATCATCAAGGGTACAACCCTCAAGGACTATCCCAATAGTACGAAATAACCTTATCGAGCAACAAAAGGTACTTGCTACTTTAGTTTGTTTCATAGCAGAAGAGAAAGCCAAATGAATGGACAAACTTGTACCTACAACTATCTCAGTTGTATAAGAAGCCTGAAGTTTAGATAAGGAACAAAGCCATGGCATGACGAAAGGTTGAAGCTAAATTTTATGTGTATAGTCAAGAAATCTTACTTAATGCCAAATACAAAGGAAGGAACAACTTCAGGGCTATCTCAACAACATTCAATTTTTCCATAGTGTTCATCAATCCACTTTATAGAGTAACAAAGTGATGGGTAAGCACATGAGGGATGAAATAATCCAAGGGGTTGTGAACTAACTAGATATCTAAAACTAAATTTCAAATGGCACTATGTTGTGCCTATGGTGGTAGATAGTAAGAGGAGTGAGCTTTTTTATTAGCATCAAAAATCAAACCAATATGTTAAATTAGCAATGATGATGCAATTCAAGCAGATGACAATAGCCTCAAATTGACTATAGTAATTGTGAAGTTGAAATGGTAGATTAAGGTGAATCGAAAACATGTAAGGCTGAAGGATAATTAAAAAACACAAAAGATTTGATGGAATACACAAGGAAGCAAAGGGAAGATGCTTCCAACAAAGCACGGAAATTTGAAATGGATTTAGCTCCAATACACCAAAGGGAAGAAGAGAGAGAAGATTGAAGGCCAATGAATAGTATGATCTTTTAAGGTAGGGCATAGAATTAGCATTATCAAACTTTGTGTAGATAGAAAAGTAGCAATGAAGAGTTGTTCCTAGAAAAGGAATTGGGACCAATATGCCATCTCTTTTTAAGATTCCTAGAGCCTGCCCAATGATGTCACCATCATCTAGTCCAACTCCCCTTATAGTGCAAGCATGCCTTCCAGAACACATAAGACTAGCATCAACACTGTCATCTTCATATTATAGGCTAATATTTATCAAGGATGATGATTAATCTTAAATCCTAGGTATTGTATATGGTTGATAAATGAAGAAACAAAGCAATTTTTAATAAAGGTAATCACCCTCCTACATGTATATTAATGTACACTACCATTCTTTGAAGAAAAAGAAGTCAATCAATTAGTGAGTTAGATTACTTAGTGGTAGAACAAGAGGATAGCTTAGGCATTCATATATTCGATCTCTCAAATCTTGCGTAGAACTTTGCTTGATTAAAATTTGCATATTAAAATTCCCGTAACAATGTCTAGCTGTTTTGGTTATCATCTTTATCTTAGTTTCTTGCACTCTGATATGGTTCTCGGCTTTTGTCATTCAATAAACACTTCTGCCATGGCACATTGAGCTTGCAGATGTTTCTATCCTCTGGGCACCATCCTGGGCACAAATCAAAATTTTGTTGAACAGTGTTTACCGATGGCATTTTTTCCCAACCATCACACTTGCAAGACAAAGAATGGTATGTGTATGATTTGGATGCATTGGACTCTTTTATCTGAATTGTGTTCATTATGTAATGTAATGATTCTAAACTACAATGTGTTTATTGAGTGTTCTGTTCTCTCAATACTGTTCACTAATGTGTTCCCTTTGAACTTCACCCTCATCCCCCAACCCACAATAGGTGAATTTCTTTTTGCAACAATAAGATCTGTTTTACAGGCTACACATCATATTAAGTAAGAACTAGCTTAAACAAAATTCCCAATCACACAAGCATACAAAACTATTGTGCTATATCAAATTGTATTGTGTTGTTCATGATAAGCAATCAACTTCAATTAAAACTTAAAATCAACATTTCAATAATTCCTTCAACTTAAATCTACCTATATTAAAATCAACCTCTCATCGCTTATTTCTTCTTGAAAGAAATTTTAGTTGAAAAGCATTACAAACATAGAAAAAATTTAATATTCAAAAAAACTTCCATGAGTCCCATTGACCTACTTTGACCATTTGTGGACCATGGACGTTAAAGAATATCTTCCTTCCTTTCTTTCTTCTTATGGAGATAGACTACCTTGAATAGTGGGAAGCATTCTAAGTGAAAGAGAACAATCGAAAATTTGTAACTCAACTTGATTGATAAGATATTAAGAAGTGAGGAAAGAAAGAAAACAATGACACCTCCACTATATCTCTACTAGAATTTTACTTACTCCACTGCATGTAAGTTTGATCTGTTATTTGATCTGAAAAGATTAACATCATTCTCTGTTATCATGACTGGTAAGAAGGTTGTCAAAAGAAGCATTCTTCTCCCAAGAGAAGTTCCATTGGAAAATGCTTGATCTGCGATCCATAAGGAAGAGATCTATTAGGAGGCAACAATGTACTAAATAACTTAATCATTGATATAAACATGCATATAGAATGCATTATGAGACAAGTTCCAAACTTACAGTGTAAAAGATATGCCATGAGACAATGTGCCATACATAGTATTGCAAGCATCCAAAGACAGAATCTATTTACCCATTACCTATCAATTAGCCTCAAATTGAAGATTCAAAGATAGCGACTAGAACCGTCTCAAAAAGGAGAAAAGGAAAGAGCACATATAAATATACATTAAGACCAAAATAGGTCAAAGAGACTTGTCCCCATTTCTTGTCTCCCCTAGCACACATGCAACGTCTTACAAAGTCACCATTTTGACCAAGAATACATTATCAAGGCACCATTGTCATTCCCATATTTTAGTTTGTGGGAGAGCAAGTTGGGTGTGTTCTTTATCGCCAGCATATGCTTCACACAATGTGACTAAAGAACTTTTGAGATGAGAAATACGTCATGACAAAGTATCTTAGATATATACAGTGTAAAAAGGGGACATATTTAAAGGTTTGAAAAAATTAAAAATGGCATTTCCCTTTCAATACGTCATTGAATTATTCATCAGTACCAAGCCTTGTATGCAAGTAAAAGACTTTGTGACACATAATGAATAAGTTGCAAGTAAAGAGGACATGCATCTAAATTCTAACCAAAGCCATTGATCAATGACGTCGTCATGGTTTTTAAAACAGATGATTACATGACATGTAAAAAGACGTGGACAAGGTTATCATGTGGAAATGCACAAGTGTCACTTTGTATAAGATTAGTTTAGAAATTAGTTACAGAAATGGTTGTGTAACTAGCATTCTTGGGAATGTATAAAAGAAATCATAATGAATGGCTTCTGACCCTATTTTAGGGCTTGCAATTATTCTTCATCGTGTGGAGATCTTGTAATTCTATTATTTATCTCTGATTTTAGCAAATGGCAAGTGATGCATGAGGTGATATGTAATTTTGTGAAATTTTGAACGTAATGTTCTTCAGAAATGAGCTACACTTTTCATTGATTTTTGCTTGTTTATCCTTTGTAAATTGCAATAAAATTTGGTTTCTCAAACCGGAAATAAATTCCACGTGTTTTGACTGTTAGCTTAATTTGTTGGTTGCATGGGATTTTCAGAGTGTAGTGTGCATCATACCCTTTGTACACTGTTTTACCCGCCAGGGGTGTTGAGAGAGAATCTCTCTCTCTTTCTCAGTCCAGGCTTATGAGAAACTTCAAGAAAATTGTGAGTTTCTTGGAGTTTCTTGCAAACATGTCACTCTTCTTCAGAAAAATCGAGGTTGAATCATATCTAAAACCACATTTAACAGGAAGAAGAAAATGATCAATTTCATTATTGTCTTGTTTCCTTGTCATTGTCTCTGTGTTTTCCAGCTTACCATTTCTTGGGAAAGGAAGTAAAACGATTTCTTGAGTGTCTCTAAGTCAACAAATGGCATGTTCAGGTTAACATCATTTAGTCCAGCCTTAACCAGTTTGTTAACTATTTCCCCTCTCACTTCCACGTGTTTAGTGAAGAAAAATAATACAAAAATATTTCATGTTAACAGGGAGATGCCCCCTCTCAAACACAAAGGAAATCTCTTTCCAGGATTTTCATTGTTACTGTTGCACGCTTACGGGCTTATTCCATTGAGCAAAGAGTCAAGTAATCAAAGGGGTACCAAGAGTCGGGTAATCAAAGGGGTGTCCGGGAAAGTATGTTAACAATAAGTTCTGTTATTGCTAGCATGTAGCTCCAATTCTCACATACTGGTGGAGTACATCGAGAAAATGAAACTTGTCAACATAGCAGCTGTGTAGGACAAACATATTTGTAAGGTACAGAGGTGGTAGTCCATACGGTCATTATCTTTGCAGGGCTGGTGCAATCCTCCTGCAATGGGTTATAATTTTGAGGTCACCGATTGCTTGACCTCCGGTGGCTGTGTCCTCTGTGGGGAGCTTTGAACTCGGGCATCGTAAAAAAGTATGGGTTGGCATTTGAGCCCTATGCACCGCCAGTTTAAAATACAAAACAGTAATCCTAATAAGAACCCAAACCATTGTCTAAGAGACTGAGGTGTCATTGACACAGGGCATACTTGTAAGAGCATGAACCAATTGAAATCTCTCCGCTACAATAAGGTGGTCCATAAATCCATTGGACATGTGTTAGGTTATGGTATAAAACAAATGATCTACATTCAAACATGACCTGTACTTACAAATGTAAAGAATGTGGTCTGAGCTTACTCACTCATTAAAAGGGGCCCAGAACATCAACCAAGACTAACCGAGAGTAAACAGAAAGCCCAAACAAGTGACCCTAAGAAGACATTCACTCACATGGTATCCCACAAATGCAGCAGTGCGCACAAACAATTCAAAACTGATCTGTACATGTCAAATTCCCGGGAAAAACACAATATGAGCGCAGAACACTTGGTTGTGTGTATGCATGGGAAAGTTCACGGCCATCAAAAGCTGGTGTATGTTCATTGTGTAGGCATCAAGTTCAAATTATAGAGTATATGCGTCTCAGTTAAAATTGCAAAGAAGACTTACTAGAACTGTCATTATTGCATGATAGAGCGATTGTTACTTTTCTGTGGCACCAAGCTCTGGGCAGAAATTTCACTTGCTTGTGAGGAGTTCCATGTTGCCCGCAGCATTTAAACAGATGCGCCCAAGAAGCTAAAACAGTTGTGGCCATGACCAAATGACTAGCACATAGGCTTATTCTAAAAATTTTGTTAACTGCTCTTCAAATGAAAAACCGTCCGCCCCTTCATTTCACAAGACGTCCTGAGGTGAGCTACACACCTATTTGGAACGCCAGAATCCTATCCTAAATTAAGTAAGTTGCATTAATTTTATTTTTTAGTTAGGTGGGCCCCATTTCGATTTTAATACATTTCATTTTAGATTTAAATTTTTAGTAGTATAATGGTGATCGAAAAAATATGTGTGGTATAGGTTCATGTTATAAAGTTCTATGGGTAAAAGTAAGAAATAAGAAAATCATGTGGCCTTAAAAAGTAACAATCGCACAAAACAAGGTTATAATTTCATAGAAGAAATAGTCGTGAGTTCAATAAAATTAAAAAAAATGAAAGATAATTTTAAATATTGGTGGTTAGAAGGGGTAGGGAGTGTAGCAATGGAATCTTATTTATCAAAGTTATCCTTTGAGATATGCTAGTTTCTTGCTTTTTTTTATAGGTTTTTAATTAGTGAGAATAGCAACTTCTTTTTTTAAAAAGATCCTTCTATAGATAGTCATAGTCATGTATAGTTCTCTATAAAATATAATTAATGATAATCAAAAGAATTTATCTTGATTTGGAGAGGCACATCCATGTCATTGAGAAGATGTAAAAGAGTGGAATAGAGGTAGGGACTAGCTACCTTCATGGTCAACTAGTGAAGGTAGTGACAAGGTCCAACCAAAGTGCTGCCTAGTTAGCAATGGCAACAAAGGAATAGAAGCTTTCCAATGGTTTTAAGGGTGACAAGTAGAGGATTTTGAATGACTTTGTCATTAGTCCTAATGGGGGGATCTAACATGAAAATGGTGAAGAAGGAAAAATCTTGGCCACAATTTAAGGGGCATTCCCCCAAAGATCAAGAAGGGTTTGAAATTGTTGGACCTCCAAGGCCACTTTCCTGGCTTGAACTTGAATCTACATGCATACATTAGAAATCACTAACAATTTGGTGTGAGTAGAGTATCCATAACATCATGAGTAAAAATAATAAAATTTATATCTTTTCATATATTAAAAAAATCCAATCTCAAAGCATGTCATGGTTAGGAGAACTCTATAGAACACTTGGCTCCATCACTAAGAAGAACATTATGCCAAGTAAAGGGTTCAAATTTTAAAGGACAAAAAAACTTGTGGACCCATTACCAAATATTTTTCCCAAAAAACACCAAACTAAGAAATATGTAGAATAGTTTATCATTGCCCACAAAATAGACATCTTGGGTTAGATAAGCCAAGATGTATCAATTGAATGCCAATAAAAAGGCCTTGGTAAAGCAAAATTTAGGCAAAATGAACAACTTGGTGCTCCACAACAACTTTCCACATTATTTGAAAATACTTAACCCAAATAAAACTAAAGGACCAAAGAGACTACCTAATATTAAATTTTTGAATCATTGGAAGCTAAAATAAAATCCACTTAAATCCTTTCATAGGAGTTTAATTATGAAAAGGAGTATATCAACATACCATTTACAATCCTTCTACCAAGGCTTAGTGGAACACATATATTTTGTGCAAATGTTGAGAAGGCACAACCTCGATAATTATTTAGAAGGTTTTTTGGTCTACATGGCTTAAATGAAATTTAGCTTTGGTCTAAGACTAAGAGAGACAAGTGGAACTAGCCTTGGAGAAGAGATTTTGTATGTAAATAATTATCTTTCTATAGAACTTCAAGGAATGCATCTAAGGAGTAATTATCAACAACTTACCTTGAGACAAAATTATGGGAGATCACTATATAGATTGTTGGCTAATGGATAAATCATCACAAAATTCATTCCCATTCCAAAGTATCCAAGGCTTAATAGTTTCCCATGTCTTCTTAATGTTTTTTTGCAATAAAATTGTCATTAATTTTAATATGAATAAGAAATTACAAGGGAATGGAAACTAAGGCCATTATAGGTGAGTCACCCATATGGTAAACTAGAAGTAATGTAATTTTTCAATAAATTTTTCTAACCTTCACTAGCATCACAAGCTTTGACAATTCACTTAGTGCATAAGGTAATACCTTGCAATTGACATCAATCAGGCTTAGCCCATCAAAATCTCTAGGTGGGTAACATATATTCCAAGCAACAAAATGAAACTCTTTAGTGTAGTTTGAATTGGCCCATAGAAATTTTTACAAATTTATATATTAATCTTGTGATATGACAAATTGGATAGGACCCAATGAGAAGAGTAAAACATATGCATACTTGCGAGAACTTTAGAGAAAATTTAAAATTTACCTACTAGCGAGAGCAGTTTGGTAATCCAATAACTAAACTTTTTCATTTTAAAATTTTGAGATTTTTTATTGAGAGGATACATATTCTAATAATTTTTTAGTGGCCTTGGTTTTGGTTGTACCAATAATCAACTTCCTTTAGTTAAGAATTAGGGATTGGGGGAATTCATTTCACCAAATTCATTTGGTGCATGATTTTTGCCTTAACTCATAAGCATTAGGTAGATGAAAAATTAGCCTCATGTAGTTAAGATCCAAGGATTGAGGGGTATCCATTAAGGTAAATTCATTTAGGGCATGATTTAGCACTCAAGTCATAGGAATTAAGTACATGAATAATCAACCTCCTCTAGGTAAGAGCCAAGGACTAAGGGGTACCCATTCTACTAAATGCATCTAGGCATAATGTTCGTGGAATGTCCTGACCAAAATTATTTTAGGGTTTATAAATTTTAGTGTAAATATTTAACCCAAAATTATCCAAAACCAAGAATTTCCCATTTTCCTTTATACAATAATATGAAAATGCTAATCTAATAAACCAAATTTTTCTTGTATTAATAATAGAGTAAACTCATCAAGATACAATTTGTGAACACCCAACAAAGCAAAAAATAGTACCTACAATTGTATATTGTATAGGTGTAATGTCTTAAGCAATCTAGGTGTTGCATGTATGGCTTGCTTTACAAACTTGTAGAATCCTATGCTTAATAGAAGTATGCATTCCTATATAGTGCAAGAGTATAAGGCTTTATAATGCATTGAGTAATTTCTATACAAAATTAACATATAAATTACAAAAGGATTAGTAATAGGCAGTAAGTATAGATCTTCCTCAGGGTTCATTCCCCAAGTTCCTGCTTTCACTGTAGGCTTCTATATTACCCCAATTTGCAATAGTTTTGATAGCCTCTATTTCCTCATTTTAAAATACGTCCTCAATAACTCGATTTTCATTAGTGTGCAATCTGGGAACTTTATTTAGGTCTTCTTTGTTGCAACATCTTTGTCATTAAACTCTTTTTGGAACGTCTCTAGTGCTTTCATGAACACTGACAGGTTTGGTTAGCCATGTTGCCAAGAATGGCCCTATTTGATCTCATGTTGATTGATGAGTACTATCCCATCCCTTAACAGTTTCAAGAAATTTCTTTCAGCTATTTCCATTGTGGTAATTACATGCATTGCAACATTGAAAGGTGTGAGTCTTTTTATTGACTCAATAAGTGTCCTCTGACTCCCATTGAATCTGTCCTCATTTCTTGCCTTCCAAATGACCGACATGATTTCAGTATAAAGAGAATACCAAAATAGCCGCATATCCTTATTGAGTTTTTTTATCATGCCCCATTAATATCTGTTTTCAATTGACTTTCCCATTTTCCCCCCAAATTTTCTACTCATTACAAAATAATTTCCAAATCTCATTAGCATAAAAATAATCAAAAAAGATATGACAAACACTTTTAGATACCCTTCATATATTGCATATATCAATGTTAGCATGATTCATCTTGAAAGGAATTTTTTGTAATATCATTAGCCATCTGAAACAAGCTATTTTAGCATTCTTTACATTATGCCAAGTAGAAAGAAACACATTTTTCCAAATTTTGCTATCAAAATTAACTTTCCAAGTTTTATTCAAATATTCAATTGGAGGACTAGAATTAATTATTTCTTTATAAATAGTTCTTTTTTTGACTTCATAGAGTGGGGTGTTATCTTTTCACACATAGTTAATTATTTTGTCATTAAATTATTTAATATTAGGGTCCATCAAAAGGCACATGCATGCCTCTTTAAGGACATAGTAGGTTCTAGCATTAGACTGGGGAAGTCCAAATTCCTCTTTTAGTTGATCCCAACTTATCATATTCCCACCTCTTAGGATGTTATTGAAGGTCTTAATACCAACTTGGTTCCATTTTTTGGCAAAGCATCCTTGCCAGAGGGCTAGGAATTTTCCATTGTCATCTAAGTTCCACCAAATAGACCTACTAGGGTGTATCAAATTTTGGTTGTGATTAACAAAAAGAGAGTTTTGGATGTTTCCCCTAACAATCTCCCATTCTCTCCAAATAATCTTGAAGACCATTGATTATGTTGGCACTATTGGATGCTTGGTAATGAGCAAATGATTGAAAGGAAGTGATTTCTAGGATTTTTCCAACTTAGGAATCACCTATTTGATGTTATTACTAACAAGGACTTTCCAAGGCTCATTCCCATCAAGGGCTTTGATTATCTATTTGGAAACTAAGGTAGTGCCATGTTTCTTTAAGTCTTTAAATCCTAGTCCCCCATGAGCCTTTTCCAAGAAGCACCATTCCCACATTATTGAGTGCATTTTCCTTTTCTCTTTCCCATCTAAACATAAAAAGTACTTGGTTTTCTTTTGGAATTCATTGAATTGGTAGTTGTTAAAGAACCATATTGAGGCAAAATAAATGGTATAGGAGGACATGATCTTTTGACACACCTATAATCTGCTAGCAATAGAGAGATATTGTGTGTTCCAGCTATCTAGTTTTTTGTCCACCTTAGCTTTGATCCATAGCCACATCTCCTTTAGGTCGGGGCACATAGAAAAGGGAATCCCAAGGTATCTAACCTGCTTTTGAGGGCCACCCCATTGGAAGTTAATTTTTTGCAACTATTCAAGTGGGGTTTCAGTCCAACCTAGCATTATGGACTTCACTTTTAAAATTTTAGCACCTAATGCTAGGCAGAATAGGTTGAGTTTCCCCATTAGATTGTCCAAATTATCCTCTTGCAACTCAACAAAAATGGTAGTGCCATCAGGAAATTGGATGTTGAGGAGTTCATTATTGTCAAGTAGTATCAACCCTTTCTCCTAAGAGGTAGTGCAAGGCATCAAATCCAATGACAAACAACATATAGGGGCAACCCTGCCGGATAGATCTTTCAAGACTAAATACTTCAAATAATGATCCATTGACCTCAATCTGTGTTGTAGCATCTTTTAGAAGAGTGTCAACCATGTTGCAAAAGGGCTATGGGAAACCAAACGCTTCAAGTGCCATTTTGAAGAAAGACCACTTCACTTTTTCATATGCCTTTTCAAAATCAAGTAGAAGCATGGCTACATTCTGGTTAGAGCACCTAGCCCATTCCATGGCCTCCCAACTTGTGATCAGATTCTCAAGTATATATCTTCCTTTGATGAAATTCGTTTGAGTAATGTTTATAAACTTTTGGAGTATATTGGTTAATCTCAAAGCTAGTACTTTTATCAGGATTTTGTATGAAATGTTCAATAGGGTAATTGGCCTCTAATTATTAATCATAACTTTATCCCCTTCTTTTGGGAGTAGCTTGATAAGACCTTTGTTAATACTTGTTACCAAAGAGCCTCTGTTTAGTTCTTCCATGTACACTTGATGTAAGTCATCACAGATCCAATCAATGAAGGTCTTGTAGAATTCTACAGAGAGCCCATCAACTCCAGGAGACTTATCATTATTCATGGAGGTGATGGCTCTTCTAATATCTTCTTTAGTTATATTTACAAAAAGACTTAATTGAGTAATAGTAAAGTGACATAGAGGTTTGCGGACTACACTCTAAGATTACAAGCTAGGGAATACACAATTGGTATAGAGGACAATTTTGGATGATAAGTTAATAGCTCTTTTGATAGAATAATAGATAAATTTATGCATTTTGCATGTATACCTAGCATACCTTGGATATATTTATTGATAAATTCAATAGGGAAGTAAAAAAAAGGGAGAAATGATGTAGAAGAATTAGTCATTATATACAAGCTAACACTCTTGTTGGTTAAGACCTTCATAGAATATGTAGATATAGCATGCCAATAAAATGAGAGATGGAAATTACAAACTTCAAGGAACTAAAGATGATCTTGATGATGTGAAGGAAAAATTTCTAGTTGAGATTGACTATCTAAATTAGGCTCATAGAAACATTGTGGCCTTGAATGATATACAATGATTACCTAACAAGTTAGTGCACTAATATGATGTAGGATTCAAAGACATAAAGTCCAAGATCCCACATAACATTAATGTTGCAACATAGGAGTGTTTCACTAATGGAATTACAATACATATCTAACAATATTTGTTGTTTCCCATGCTAGCTACACATAAGGATGTGGTAGAGGGTTCTCTTAGTTGGACATGTTAGCTAAGCAACAGGCTTATGGATCAACTACATAGTTGGAAGAAAAGTAGAGTCAAAGGTTGTGCACACGGAGTAGCTTGTAGGAAGAATTGAATTTGGGCAAGGGATATGATGCATAAAGTATTGTGATGAGGGACACATGTCTAGTGAATGTTTGGTAATGAGAGCTTAGATTGTTACCACTACACATGCATAATTATATAATTTATTATAAATATAATGATGCATAGGCACATGCCCATTAACTATTGATGTGTAGTATATAATAATGCTACATGTGACATTGAAACTTGCAAGGTTGTACAAGCTCAATGTGAGTCCATAGGTAAACAAGTTATAAATATTGTTGTTCAACAATAACTATGGCCCTAGTAGAGTGCACCTCATTATCAATGATGTGATGTAATAAGAGGAGGTTAAGAAGAACATAGTGGATAAAATAGACATTCCTCAAGAAATTTGATTAATTCATAACCATGTAATCACAAATTACTTATGTTACAATGCACAACCCTACAAGTATCTCATTGCTTCATACACCATGCACATTGTTCCAAAAAATATGCTATGCACTTGCACACAACTCCTTACCTCTTATCATTCACACAATGCTTGAAATCATGTTGTACATCCATACAAAGCTCCTTGCATGATGTGTCATGCACACAACACTTAGAACCATGTGATGTAACTCTAAAGATTCCATACAAATTGTGTGCAACCCTCAACATCATGCATCATTCATGCACTATTGGTAGCCCTGTTGTATAGCTTCACAAATAACTCTATCTAAGTTTCAAACTACATTTGCACCTATTCGTGCATTAGTACACATAAAGTGCACAATACAAAACATCACACATAAATCCAACATGCCTTCTAAAATAATTTCATGCCATGTAACCTATTAGCATGGTGAATGGATATAATTTTAACTGTTGGGAGATGAAGTGTCACACATAGAATCTCAACTTATTCAAATTCCATGATGTCATTTATCTTCATGAGATCATTAAACTTATAATATACATGTGCAACATAAATATATTTAAAAACATAAGTAGAATATGATAGATAGGAGTAAGCTCTCAACCATATATCTCTCTTAAGCTTGTGTGCCATGTAAAAATTGAATAGATCAATAAACCATTTTGTTTGAGCTCTTTTATTCTTCTTTATCTAAACCTTTGTATCTATATTGGTTTTGTACATACACAACACATCTAGGCCCTCATCTAGATTGTAAACCACCTAAGATATGGATAATTAGTATTAGAATATTTCATATTCAATCTCCTATCAAATGAGGTTGAAGTTTAAATTTAAGTATTAGAGTCAAACTTGAGCTCCATTAGATTACCTCCTATGTTGTTTTAGATGCATTTAGATGGAAGAACATAAGATGCATTCCATAAGATGATCAAAGATGAAATCACAAATTCTCTTCATGAATAACAAATATTTTGGTTCAACTAATTCATTGAAGTCCTTGATTGGGTACCATTCCATCAACACAATCACCTTGAGATAAGCTTTTGGTGATCAATTTTACCTAGATTCCAAGTGAATTTAAATTTTTCTATGTTTGTGGTTAAAATAGATGAAAATTATGTAGATAATTGGTTAGATTAGTTAAGAGTCATATTTCTCTATCAATGCTTTTTTTGACAAAGAAAAGATCAAGATCATGCTTCTCAAAGTCTCTTTCCCCATCAAGAAGTGGTGTTAAGCCCGTGTTATCTAGGATGAAGACTAGACATAAATAATATATGAGTGAGCCTAGGAGAAATTATTTGAAGCCTTTGGGGATGAATATTATCTTAAATATATGTATGATGATAGATACATTTAGTAGCAACAATTGCAGCAATGATATCATTAAATATCACTAATTAGTTAATGTCAACATTGATGTCTCCTATGGCCTCTATCCAAATTAGGGAATGTTTGAGTCAAATTAGAATCCTCAAGTATTATAGCAACCTACACACATTTATTCAACCCAAAATAAATCTAGCCAAGGTCAAGATAATGGGAGAATCTTATTGCTACAATACTATCATTGAGGAGTCCAAACTAACTTGAGAAAGTGGGGAAAATCATCCACACCAAAGAAAATGTTGTATTCAAATAAGAAAAAACTATCCAACATAGGTAACTAGTGTGACAAACATAAATCCAATAACCACTCCAACACAAAGTGTCATGCATAGAAGAACATGTTCACACATGCAAAAGTAAAGATTTTCCATGAGATAGAAGTGGAGAACACAAACCTTGAAGCTATCTATCTCAATGTAAAAAACCACAACATTCACACAAAAAGTTGAAGCAAAGCACCTATTCCATTAAAATAAGTGGGTGCAAGGGCAATCATTGGGTTTTTTGGTCAATGGTGGTAGCATGAAGAATCATATTTTTGAAGCCACCATTAGACACCTGAATTTTCCAACCTAATCTCATTTTTAACCTTATAGCTTGAGATGGTTTGCTTCCTATAGCACCAAAGGTATATATGTCATACATTAATGTTGCTTCCTGTATGTTATTCATCCTTTTTATGAGGAGTTAGTATGATATATTGCACCAACTGCTTCTAATAGCACAATTAGGAGTTCATATGGGGTCAAATTTTCAACTTGAGCACTTGGAAAAGAAAAGGATTCTAGCACAATAGAGTAAGCAAATAAAAAATTAAAGAAAAAGGTATGTCGTGAACTCCATGTATCAAGCACAAAGAGTTTGATGTTACAAAATGGTTTTTTTGTATAACAAAAATTTATAAAAGCACCTCAGCAACCTAAAGTTCAAGTGATTGGGACCATTCATAACAAGGGATGTGATGATGCATGGAGTGATCAAGATTTCTTTCAATTCTAGTATTTTGTTAGTAGTAAGTTTCAAGTTCTGTAAAATTCTTTCACCTTGGATAAGAGGTTGGTGCAATTTTATAACTCAATGAAATTGTAATATCCCTCACTTAACCTTCTTTTTGGATGTTTTATGTGATGTGTTAATGCAATTATGACATGGTTTTTTAACTATATTGGTTACTACTATTTGGAATGGTGGTATGTTCACTTGCTATTGTTCTTGTATGCAGTATAAATAATAATGGCATAAGCAATTATCAAATTGATAATTTTGATTATTATATATGTTGTAACTAACAAATACTATGAAGGTTTATGAGAAGATGTGTTGTGCAACAAGTATAGGTAACAGGGAAGGTGAACTAGGTATTGGGGATAATGTGTTTCATCCTATGGTTCAAGTGTGTGGAAAAAGATTAATCAATCAATTAATTTAAGAATAAATTAATTAATTAAAAAAAAAAAACATTACTATTGGTTAATAACTGTATTTTGACTATACGAGTGGTTTATAGTCAATAGACTATGTTATGTAATGATCAATTTACCTATATTCATGTGGTAAGAATATCCCAATTATATTTATGTAAAACTAGCTTGAGTTGGTAATATATTGTCTCCTCAGTTAGTTGATTCTATTTATTTGTGACATATTTGGTGGCATTGCTCTACTTGTAAGATTAGGGAGGTGGTAATATCATATCAATTATGGGAGTTACTCTATAGATTCTTGACACCTAATTTATCCTATGGGCTATGATGGTTGATTTCTTAACCTTTGTTAGAGGTGTTGAAAAAAGGTTGTCATTGATGTCAAAGAATATATGGTTAGAGGTGGCACTATCTTTTCAAGAATTCAGTGTGATACCTTTCTATGTTAGTAATTGTATTGTTATATCATTTTGAGTTGTAAATATTTGCAAAAATATATGTTACTAGCCATATTGGAGTGTATGTGGTTTGGAAGTATGTTGTATATCAAGAGCTATGTGTATGCTTGCAATATCATGCATTCATCTATTCACTATGATAGAGGTAATCCAGAAGGCTATACTGGAATGTTTCAATTCAGTGTTTCTCGGGTCTCCTTTCTGGAGGTGTCGTAGGTTGTGCAATTTGAGAGGAGAGTATGTATACACATGTTCTATCCTATTCCTAAGTTTCCAAAGGATATGTTTAGCATGCAAAAAGATTGAAGTGATAGAAGGTTCTTTATACCCATCTGTCAACCAGTTGGTGTTCGAGACCTGTGCAATAATAGCTAGTAGCATGCAATATTCAATTCTAGTGTGTGGCGTCAAGATAGGACTTGGTTAAGGTTCTTATGGTAGCACATGGCATCATGTTCTTTTGGTGGTAATAAAATTTATTTTTGGACCGACCTGTTACACGTTTCATGTAATTTGAATTTAGGTCCACCTTATGCCATCCTGGTTAGTTACGAACCCCTAGCTAACATGGAAGAGTGTTAATGCAATGTCATATATATATATTCCTCTATTGCACAGATGCATAATGTGATTATAAACATGAATTATAATTGAAGAGAAGGTGGTGAGTGAATATACAAGGAGACTATCTTGTGTGAGCTAGTGTTATTCAATGCGAGTTGCATTTCAAGTGTGTGCTTGTATCAAAAGATCTAAAGAAGTGTGGTAGAGTGTATGAAACAAGTTCAAATTAGTTGTAAGCTATGTAATTAGCACTATCGGTCTGCAAGCTTTATCTATGTAATCTAGTAGGATTGGTGTTCTACTTGTAGAGTTGGTGCTCGGTTAAATGTATTGGGGATTCGTGTCTCTAGTAGGTTAGTGCCTAAAATATAATTAGGGATTGGTGTCTCTGATAGGTTGGTGCCTACTTCATATTGTAAAATTCACTTGTTATATTCTTACTTTGTGAGGTTGGATCTGGACAATAGATCCAAGCAACTACTCTCACTATGGTTTTTCACATCTTGGGTTTCCACGTATATCTGGTGTTCTCATGTGCATATGTGTGTGCTTATGTTGTTACTTAATTATTAGTATCTACTTTGATTCAAGTTTCATGTTTGATATTGTGTTGAATTAAATAGTTATAAATTTATTTGATCTACTGATTCATCCCCCTCTTAATAGATTGTGTTCTCTTTAAGAGGTGATATGATTAAGTTAGGAGAGGTTGGATGTCCTCATACTAGATGGATGCATCTTGACATAATCTTCTTTACTTCATCCCAACACATTTAGACATCTCTCCTTAATTAAGCTGGCTAAGATTAAGGTTTCTCATCTTTCTATAGGCACTACATCACAATTAAGCTCTAATGCTCTCAATGGTAGAAGGTTCGTAGGTTGTTTATGCATTATTGAACCCATCCATCACTAATAGCTAGGATATATCTTAAGTTAAATCCCATGGCTTATTTCTTGGTATGAATACTATTCTACCTTAGGCTAGGGTGATCTATAGTTGGTATACTTAACCTTCTCACCTTATGTGAGGTAGCAATACTTGGGTCACTACACAATTGAGAGATGCATTTTAATGGGTTCTTGAGACATTAAGTATGTGTTGTGATTGTATGTTTTATTTGAGTGTCACTATTTGTTGTGTTATTGTATTAAATGATGTATCTGTATTCTTGTATATCATATATTCTTGAGTTATCATATATTCTTGAGTGATGCATTATGTCATTATATTGTGTGAGTGTTTGTATTTTGCAATCTTATATGTGTGTCTAAAATGGTTTTAGTGAATGGATATACGTAATTAAGGAATGAAATGATAGATGATCACTAGTGTTGTATGTTAATTCCACACCCTTAGATTATTGGTTGGATGCTTCATTGTAGGATTGATGGTTTGGAGAGGAAAGAGACATCCTCATGATGGATTCAACCTTCCCCATTAGTAGTGAAAAAATTGAGGGATTAGCTTATAGATTTGAGCTTGGAGTCCTTCAAATATGCATTATGAGGTAGTATGTACATAGCCACTTTGTATACATGGTACTGGATTAATGGTTTATTGTATTTATTATCATTGAAGAGGGTCGTAGTTCTTTAACCCTTGAATATTTTGATTATGTAATGATGATGTCTTCATTGTTAATACTCAACATATACTTATGATATTTTATAGTAATGATATATGTTTACTTATTCTTGTGGTTATTGACACACATAGTAGGATATATGCATTATTTTATTGTTAGATTAAGAAAAAAAAATCTAGGTATATTTTGGGGTGAGTTACAAACACAAGTAATAAAAAAGAATATAGGTTGTATCATGCATTGCACACTTATGCACATGATCACTAGGGAAATATAAGGGAGTTATAGGCATATATGGCATGAAGTTGGAATACTATTCATGGAAAGAGAAGATATGTTGGTGTTAGATTTTATTGCATATTTATTGTTAGTTTTATGCAAGAGTAGAAAATTGTGTGCACACACATTCTAAGAGATTCTTGGGTATTGTTTATGGATTACGTCCCACAATTTTGGGTTGTGAGATAAAAAAATAGAATGGGTTCACATGATTGCACAACATAAAGTGGTAGAAAATGTAATGCATTGGTAGTTATATGTGTGTGTGTATGATCACCAATTATGTAGCTGAATCATAGGTAGTATTATGTACAGATAATGAAGCTAGTAAACAAAGACATAACTAATTGTTAGCATTAAATGAAATAGAATGATGAGTATCATGAAAAAATAATGGTAAATATGATTAGGTAGCTAAATAAATGACATAGTTGACAATAACAATGTTTTTTGGTTTTAGAGAATGTTGAAGTGACATGGTGCAAATATTAAGGATTATGGAATTAATCACAAGGACTTGAAGTTAGGTACTATTTGGTGTAAAGGAGGTTGAATTGCTATTGTTTAAATGCACACAATTTTGGAATGCACATTATAAGTGTTCAAGCTTACTATAGAACCCAAAATTTTATGGAATTAAGCTTCATTGAGCACTTATAAATTTTTTAGTTGCACAAAAGATATAGTTTTGGTCGTTGTGGCTCCATGTGATGTATTTCAAATCCAAGGTTAGGGAAGGAATCAAGGATTGTAGCCCATGTGGAACCAAATATTTGACAAAGGAGTAGTAGTGGTGTATAAGTTGCCAAAACTTAAGATTTTGAATTCATGAAAATTTCGTTATAGTCTCATGCAATGTAGGATTTACATGGGATCTAAAATATATATGAAATCAAGGATATAAACCAATTTCACTCTCAATTGATGATAAAATATGTAATAAGCTTAAATGTGAGGGTCAAGATTTTGTAGGTAACCTAGTGGTTCTATAATGAAGATGATATGTTAAATTAATCGAAGCTAAGATTATGCACTTGCATCAAATACTACATTTTCAAAATAATAAGTTATTGGTTTAATTTTTTTGAACCATTCCCTCAATAAAATTAGATAATTGGAGGAGAATAATATGATTGTTGTTTACCCTTTGCCAATTTTTGAACTCACAATCCTCAAGTGTAACCAAATGTAAACAAATGAACATGACCCATTTGAACATCTTGTTACTATACTTTAGGGTCGTTATAATAAATACGAAGTATATGTGTTGGTGCAAACAAAGATGAGGGTGCATGTGTTATTTTTTTTTAAATGAAAGACCCTAATGTTTAAAATACATGTGCATTAATTAACATGAAACTATTATGCAAGGCACATGCCAAGAGGTGCCCTTAGGAGGTGCATTTGTAGACTATCAAGTTGGTGTGAAGAGGGTTATATACAATCAATGGTCAACTTCATTGTCAAAAAAACAAATTTAGAATACTTAGGAAGCTTGGGATAAAAGTGTAAATTTTCACTACCTCACTCCTTATTTTATACTCGTTGGAGTACTATGGCCCATCGATGGGAAAACAAGTTAGCAAGAAAGTTGAGTAGTAGCCCACATAGTACTTCCATGAGTTCATATTACTAAAGGTAACATCACCATCAACACAAATAAGAACTAGACTTGTGCATTATCATTGCAATGTACATATTTCCACCATTCTTAAACATCACCAATTCAATAATTAAAGGTAAATTTTGGTCAATAAAATTAGGACAACTGCTTACCTTATTTTATAAGAATTCAAGATATAAAATTACTATTGATTGTTTGATCATTGAAAAGTTTGATGTTTAAGTAGAGTGACATATTAGAAGATTTCATTGACATTGGTTGCCACCTATCCTAGAACTCAATTTGAATTATATAAATATTGACATTGGTGTCGACCTATGTTAGAACTTGGTTTGAATTATATAAGTATTGTCATTGATTGACTTTCTCAATGCAGATGATTGAAAGCAAAATTGCATGTTTATAGATAGGAACATTGCCATTGGTTACCTTCCTCCAATTATCACGTGGCCATTATGCCAAAATATTGGCCTAGGGAGCCACTCCACAAGAGGAAGTGCCCATGACTCAGTGGAACCACCAAACAAGTTATACGCAAAAGAGATAAAGGTGGGGATTTCCATAGGGTTGACCCCTGTGGACAAAACGTTAGCATAGACAATTTTTTCATAAGTGAGCTTACTTATGAGGAATAGTACAAGCAACACAACCAAGACCTACATCAACCAAGGGAGCCACTCCACAAGAGGATGACTTAGTGGAACCACCAAACAAGTTATACGCAAAAGAGATAAATGTGGGGATTTCCATAGGGTTGACCCCTATGGACAAAGCGTTAGCACAGACAGTTTTTTCATAAGCGAGCTTACTTCTGATGAATAGTACAAGCAACACAAGCAAGACCTACATCAACCAAGGGAGCCACTCCACAAGAGGATGACTTAGTGGAACCACCAAACAAGTTATACACAAAAGAGATAAAGGTGGGGATTTCCATAGGGTTGACCCCTATGGACAAAGCGTTAGCACATACAGTTTTTTCATAAACGAGCTAACTTCTGAGGAATAGTACAAGCAACACAACCAAGACCTACATCAACCAAGAGAGCCACTCCACAAGAGGATGACTTAGTGGAACCACCAAACAAGTTATACGCAAACGAGATAAAGGTGGGGATTTCCATAGGGTTGACCCCTATGGACAAAGCGTTAGCACATACAGTTTTTTCATAAGCGAGCTTACTTCTGAGGAATAGTACAAACAACACAACCAAGACCTACATCAACCACTCAACTAATCTTTGTCATCGTCTTCGTCATCACAAGCACATCTTGTCACAAAAGAGTCCTCCGTGAAATTATTAAAGACAATCTCTATTGCTACTAGTCAAAACATAAGAAAGAGGATCCCTAGAATATGCAGGGTACGCTGCATGCCATTCAGCTTCTTGTTCTAACCGCTCAATCAATTGGCATAGGGACTAATGTTGTGCAAACATTGGCCAATCATTATCGCCACAACATAGAAAGATCATAGCGTTGCATGCCCATACGTTTAGATTCTGATCAAATACTTGTGTTTATGTTTGAAGATGATTTAGTTCTCAAAATGGTTATGATTCATCCCGTGGCGGGTATGGATTAAGGCATACCTTCCCCCTGATGAGTTCGAGCTAAGTCACTTACATTATAGTCTACACCAGGAAGAGTTAAGTGACGAGAAGGCCACAGTACTGATGAACGGATACAAGCACAAAAATGTGTTATTGACAGACATTGCATGAAGCATACCAATAGTATCTGTAGCCTCAACCAAGCTGGGCTAGTAGAATTAAACAAACTAACAAAGTGTTTCCCCATCCCCCACCTTTTGGTCTTCTTTGGTTTTCGTATATATTAATTCCATTTTTTATTTTATTTTTATCTTGTTTGGTCAGTTAACAATCATATATTTTTAATTTTTTTGGCTTGCTCTCTTCTTAACGATGGATCATAGAATTTGATCAACATCAAAGAAAAAAATCTACGTGATCAAAACCAGAAACTATACACAATAATATTATGAACTGTGAAAATCATAAATCAGCAACCAACTTCTAGATGATTCAATAAGTTGAAAGATAACGATGAGAATGAAATTATGGATATTTTTGAAGATGTTACAATATTGGAGCAATGAAGTTTTGAAGATTCAAATTTTGGGTGTGGCATGTGAAGTTGGAAATTTGCTAATAAACACACCTTAAGTTTTCTCTTTGAATCTTTATTTTGTCTTAGTTTTATTTTTGTTTGTAAATGTATATTCTAACTTGATATAACACATTATTTATATTGGAAGAATGCTAGTGTCAAAATGATCACACTCTGTAAGATGTTATGTTGCATCAAAATAAAGTGTACACAAAGATAAGAATTCAAGAAGATTGTGTTCACGTTGTAAGTCCCTGATACATGCATGAAATATAGAATGAAGTTGGCAAGAAAAAATTAGATATACATTGACATATAAATTTTAAAATATGATGAATTAGCATTAGGGTCAAGTATCTATATATTTTCTTAGAGATGTAATGAATTATCAATAAGTGAAAGTGAATAGAGAATTAATACTTCTTGAGCTTGATTGGATGAGTATTTGTACTATGACTAATAATGTGTAGGTCATATAGAGGGTTGATAAACTCAAACATGCTTTGGGTGAGTAGTCACAAACCAATATGTCAGTGCACATAAATCATAACAAGTGTTTAGCTTAGATCAATTACATGTATAGTGAGATGGCTAAATTATATAAAATGTGAGTTAATTTTTTTATTTAATCACTATAACCTTATTCACTTCTCCCCTAGTCTCCACATTAAACCTTTTGTATTAGTTTAGAGTTTCTGGATATGACCGTGTAAGTATTTTTCCATCAATATTTCAAATCATACTCCATGATCCATCATTAGGATGAAGATGACAAGATAAGAGAAAAGTGATTGATAAAGTACAAAGGTCTTACTATTAAGGATTATAATTGAACTAATTGTTAAATAGTGCATGCTATTATATCAAACTTAATAATATTAAATAACAAACCTCTCTTACCACTAGAATTATTTTTGGCAAGTTGACTTTCTTATTAGATAAAATTTAACCGTGACAATAACCATTAAATTACATTCTAGTGTACCATCATCCACTTTTTTATGACATCTAGGATAGATACATCATATTGAAGTAAATGTGCTTCAACTTCTTCCACATGCATCACTTGCTCTTATTTAGATTTGACGTACTTTATCGAAAGGAATTATAATATCATTAGGTTGTAAAAGCTTGTAACTTAGTTTTCTAGTCTAAAAAACTCCACATTTCCTCTTTCATTTCATGATAGGAAAATAATAATTTGCACATAACCACCAACAAGCATATTTAAAACTATCAAAATTCATATCTAGACCACAATATATTTAAAGTTTGATCATAAACTATATAAACCACAAAGTAAATACAATAATTATATATTATAATGCCCCTTTACTTGGAAGTTACCACAATTGTGAACTACATTAGATTCATAAAAATGTTAATTATAATATATCCAATGCCTTTTAAGTATTATTAGTTCTTACATGTGTGGTGTTTCCATCTACACCCATAGTCTTTGTAGATATACAACCGCATACATGATAGTTCTATTTCTCTAAATATAGACTCATTTGAAACTTGGAATATGTAAAAGTAAAGAAGAATGCACTAGAAGCAACAAAATCTTTCTATGTTGAAAACTTTAGCATTCATCTCAAAAAGAAGTTTCCTAGCAAGACCCTTCAAATTAACTTGTGTAATGTTATGCCAAAACTCCTAAGGGTGACACCTTGATATAAAATTACAAATATGGATATGAAGCTGCTAACACCTAATGGTAGAAATTACACTAAATGTTATGGATAATTTATGTACTTTCTATGTTGATTACTACTTTCCAACTCATTTTTATTTGACATATGTTAAAAGAAAATATTTTTTTAATTATTTATACTGAAAAATCTACAAAATATTCTTTTATAAAACTAAGGCAATAATTGCACTTTTGGGGCCTTTGTTTGATATAAGTGTAATTCCATTGTATTTAAGTAAATATCTCCCCTACACATTAATGAACCTCATTTTTTATGTTCAACAAGGTCTTACAAGTTTATTATTATTTTATTGGGCATAAATGTGATACATTATATTATGAAACATAATGATTAATTATTCTATGTATGACTTTATGGCTTGAGGATTTGATATTATAGCTGCCATCTTACAATAGGTAAATAAATAATACGATGTTGGTTCATTTTATGATTCAAAGCATAATAATGTGTTCTAGTATTGATCCAAAAGAAAAAAATTATGAAATGCATTTTATACACAAACACATGGGGTTTCATTGAAGGGGGGTTGTATCAAACCCCTTCAAATCAAACTAGTGAATTTTAGAATGATTTGGATTAATTTTTAATCTCACCTCTTTGAAGAATTTCCATGCAAAATCAACATGTAAGGTAGGACCTTGATATATACAATAGATGAAATTCATTGTAGGTAGTACAAACCAAGATTAAATTTTTCTATGTATAATATTGTTTTCATCTCACATATATTTCACATATCTTTTCTACCCAATCTTCCTTAGGTGTTTCCTATTTACCTATCTTGCATACGAGTTTATATAAAATGATCCTTCTTTCGACTTTGAGAATCTCCTCCTTCCATTTGATTCATGTTGAATGCATTCCCTACGATGTTCATGAGAATTATTAAATTCATTGAGATACTATTGGTATTTCCTAATTATAATATTTTCTCACATGGTTTATCAACATTTTCCATTCACATAATTTAATATTTTTTAGTTAGTGTTTAAAAATTCATTCAATATAATATTTCATTACTCATTCATCTATTTGTATGTATTATCCATGTCCCATTTCAAGTATTTTATTATTCTATTATTTTCTTAAGCTCCTTATTTGTCTTCATACCTTCTACTTTCTTTAAATGTTAGTCATAAAGTCATAGGAGTTATGTAGAGTTCTAGATTTTTGGAGCAATTTTTTTATTGTCTTTTTTGCATGTAGAATTATTTTCTTGTTAATCTCTATTAATCGATATATGTGTCTTAATTTTAACATGTTTAATTTTAACTCTTAATCACTTTATTACAACAGATCTAGCTTAGATATTAATTTTTTTCTCAAAATGTTGAAATCTTATGTTAACTCAAGGTATAAGCTTCAAAGAAATGAACTTCTACAACAATGACCTTTCCTTCACATGATGAGAAAATTCTAATTTATCTAATTGTGTTGTTATGATAATATGTATCTTCTGCATAATTAGACAAATCTAAGTAGAAATTGTTGTAAATAAAAAATAAGTTAGTAATTAAAATACACTTGAAAATGACAATAAATAAATAAATTAGAGTATACCTATTATATAGAGATGAAAATTGTGAATGTAGCCTATGAATGTACTAGACAAAGGTTGCAATAATTTGGAGTTTCCTATCACATGATCAATTGTTAGATTAAGTGTATCTATAATTTTTAATTTTAATATTTAAAATTAATTAATATTTATTACTTGTGAGCTCATATGAAAAAGGGCATCCCACTTATGAATTGGTCATTATTTTATGTGTATGCTTTATTATGATATGAATAATGACATGTGTAAGAGAATATCTTAGCATTAAGGACATGTACAAGCATTTATGATGAAGATAGTGGTGTAATAGATATTATGATGTACAAGAGTGTAATAGTAGGGTAGTTAAATCAAGTGAGCTTGCTACTAAAGAAGAGAAAATGAGAAAGCAATATGAGGAATATCTTACAAGTGAGCTTGCTATTAAAGAAGAGCAAATGAGAAAGCAAGAGGAGTATATTACAAGAGATCTTGCTACAAAAGAAGAGCAAATGAGGTTATTGCTTGATCGAGTACAAAGGTTGGAGGTTCAATAAGTTTCTTACATTCTAGATTAGCCTATAAAAGAAGAGCTTCCCAGGTATGAAATTCCAAGTTTCAAGCAAGGTGAACCTTCTAAGTCTTTGAATCAATCTCTTGAGCTTGAAATTCCAAGTTTTAGAAGCCTTTATCTTTTGCAAGATCTAGAATCTAATCAAGAGCATCCTAGTATACTTCAAGAGCAACCATCTCCAAAGCTTATACCATCTCAATAAGATCAACAAGACTTCAAATATTAGCCTTATTGTCCTATCAGTATTCACTTTTGCAAAGGTGGACCCATTGTTTATCAAAGAAGTTGGTTTAGTGAACAAAAAGAAGAGGTGTTTGGAGAGAAGCAGGAAGATTTTTTGGCTATTGATATGCTTGAAAATAATGCACAAGATGATAAATCAAGCATGTTACAAAAGATTGAACAACATGATCAACTAGGGCATCAAGTTGAAAATATTGAAAGAGGTAATGAAAACAATGATTTCATGTTCTTATTTGATGAAATCCCTTCTTTCATTAAGTAGGATAAAGAAAGTATATAAGCTTAAAAATCATCACAAGTTTTGGAGCAACTGAAAAAAGAGGAAAAGCATGAGGAAAGGTTGGTTCGTGAGGTCAAAATCAGTCCTCTCATACAAAAAGGCAAAGAATAGGTTGAAGAGGATTTGTTTTAGGATGATGTTGAAGTATTTGTTTTAGAATTAGATGACAAATCAAACTTGTTGAAGAGGTGGATCAGCATAATCAACCGGGGCAGTAGGTTGAAAAGCTTGAACAAGTTTTGGAGCAGCTGAAAGATGAGAATGAGCATGAGAAAGACCTTGATTTTTATTCCTCAAGAGAGCTTCCATGAAGAAGACCTATTTCAAGATGACATTGAGCTATTGTGTTCACGATTAGATGACAAACCAACACCTTTAGAGAGGGGAAATGATGATAAGTAGGAGCATAGTGCAAAAATCTCTTTATTCTTGCTAAATCAGTCATAAGAAGTGCTCTTCACAAGTCAACAAGATCAGGAGACAATAGTGCATAAGAAAGAAACCAGTAGTGAAAGATCCAAGTTTGATCTTTCAAGAGGATGTCTTATTAGACATCTATCTAGTAGAGAGTCCAATAAATTACCACAAGTCATGCTTGCACCCAAGCATGAAGTTGCAGCTGGAGAAGGATGCATTCATCTTACCTATCCATTTTAAAACAATAACATGATATATGTTCAATATGGAGAGGTAGGTGGATTTGTTTCCATTCTCCAAAAGTTGTTGCAACAGTAGATCATAAATTTGTCATTTCTCTATATTTGATTGGCTATCCACGAACATATGAAACATTGTTTATTATTGAGAAAAGGAAGTGTAAATGCAAATTTGCACTTGGTCAAACATGGACGAATATAAGCATATTAGTCACCTTAAACAAGCCAAATAAAGCACTCCCTATGAAATAGTTGACCATGCAAACAAGATAAAAACATTATCAAACTAACATGAAACAACAAGCAAATGAACATGGAATCTTATTCTAAGCTACTCAAACCATCATCCCATAGGGGGATTGGTGTCGTGCTTTGATGTGGAAAGTGACCCTTTCCCAATCCCTTATGATAAGCTCTTGATCCCTTGATGTGAAGATGACTTTGATGCAAAGAGAGTGTGAGATCCAAGCTAAAATGACATGAAAAAGCAAGTGATTGAAGAGTGAAATGAGTAGAGTAACAATGCTTCAAGTTGTGGATCCATTTCAAGTAGAAGACGCCTCTACTTATAGGAGTGAAGGGTTGAAGAATGGATGAAATTGGTGAAGGTGGGACTAATATGGGAGTCAATAGTGTTGTGACAATTGTCACAAGACTAATGAAAGCCATGGGGATGTGTGTGGAGCAAATTTTGAAAGATGTGAAGAATTTAAGACATGTAGGTGCATTTGTAAGAGGATGTAAGGGAATTGAATGAATATGGTTGAGATGTAAGAGGGACAAGATGGCATGTAAGAGGCCATTTAAGGAAAAGGTGGCTCTTGTAAGAGCATTTAAGACCTTTGTAAGAGGCTTTAAAAGCCTTTTGGAGGGAAATTTGTGAATGGGTGGTTGAAAGGAATATTCCAAAGAATATGCCTTTGTTAGGAAAATAGGCTAATTACTTAATTAGAAGAAATGATTTTCATGTGCAACTTGGTTAGTTGACCATGGGTTTACTCAACCAAGGTAGAGTCAAAAGATAGAGAAATGAGTAATGAGGATTAGAAGGAGATTAGAGTTAATTAATTCATAATTAAATCAACTCAAGTGGGTTAGGGGATTTATGGAATTTGATTTATTTAACCAAATGTGAGGACTTTAGGGTTTTAATTAAATAATTTGATTTATTTAATTAAATGTGGTGAACATTAGTGAGTAGGAAATGAATTAATCTAATAAATTCAATTACTTGGTTAATAGTAGAAGTGATGTTAATTAATCAGAATTAGATGCATAATGTCAATCAAGACTATTTGAGTGTCTACATTTTGCCACTCTTTGGAGCAATGTACTCATTGCGTTGGTTCAAAGATTGGCACTGCCAAGATCAAAATTCAAAAAAAAAAAAAAAAATTGAATGCCCCACTGTTGCCCCAGTGGAAGGAGTTATGCTGGTACACTACCCCCTCGAGAGATCAGGCGGAAATTTCAATTTTTGGGTCGAGCTCGCGATAAAGATTCAACAATGGTTCAGTTGCAAAAATATAGGCTATAGGATGCAAAAATAGGCTCAATATGTTAAAGAACGATCAATAGAGGTTTCATGACTCAAAAATTGGATAAACGGGCTCAAAATTACAACATTCGACCTCAAATAGGGCTCAAAATTACAACTCCAATGCAGTGTTTATGATGTGATGTTTCTTGTGTTTTATGCTTTATGGATGTAATGGATGATTCATGTTATGAGATTCTTAGACTAACATATCTATATTATGATGATGATAATGCAAATGAGATGAATTAAGAGGCTTAGAATAACAAATCTATATTATCCTAAACAACTTAAATGATGATGCAATGCATGTGAGATGGATATTGTTTCCTAATATGATGATATGCCATGATTATGCAGGATGCCGATGGTTTTTGGATGCAGGATGGATGTATGAATATTTTGGTGAATGTCATGATACCATATTAGCATGAAAGAGGATAGAAGAATGAGAGGGATCAACCCTTGATTTTGAGAAGATGCAAAAGTCCAACAAGTCCATGAGTCATCAAGACTATATTAGATATGATGATGAGTGATGATGATTTTATTATTGAGGGATTGGGACACAAATGGTACAGATTTCCTTATGTTTGATAAAACACTTACATATGATGCATCAAGGTATGGATAACCAGGATGGCATGGTATTTAGTGCAATGGAATTTGATTCAGCAAAGAGATAGGAGTATCCTTGTTCACACCTGACATACAAAAACTTTGTTAGGATGTACTTTGGAAGCTTCAAACATTTTGGACCAAAACATGAAAATGCATAACTTTCCCATGTAATAGTTAACAAGTTGTTCAAAACACCCTCCACACATACCTAATAAAGTAAGTATTTGCCAAGGTTATATTACGAGGACATCCAACAAGCACATAAAATGAAAGATAATGTCCAATGCATCTTTCCTTTCTCTCTAAATCTTTCTGATAGACATCATTGAGAGGCCATTGGAGTGAGCATAATAAGATAAATCATAAGAAAATATCAAACAAATAAACAAGCCAATGTTCTTCATACCTCTAGCCAAGACTAAAACTATGGTGATACCTGATGTTGATGTCCATTATAGGAAAGATGCATCCTAGGAAATGATTTATCAAACGATTCTGAAACTAACAGGATGATGGGCTATTGATAGCAAGAGTTGACCAACTTGTTTACCTACCGACCTAGACTTAAGACCCTGACGTTTAAGTTTATCCAAAAGTTGCTATGCTTGTTTCTACTTGTTGTATCAAAGGTTGATGGTGACGGTCAATTTATTGTGAGTGGATGTTTATTGTGGGTGAACATGAAATGGGATGGATGATTTTGGGTTTTCTAAATGTTTTGTTATTTTGAAATGTTTTGAGGCTTTTTTGGGATTTTTGAGATGTTTTACAAATGTTTTAATTTTCAAATTTTCCAATGTTTTTGTGTTTTTTGAGATTTTGGCCAAGAACCTAACCAAAGGACCTATCCTAGGGGCCTCGAGAGATGATCAAAGATTAGCCTTGCCTACGTTATACACGCAGAGCCTACGTAGTTCGACTAACACAAACTCGTTTATTGATGAAATATGAACAGTGTTGGATTGCCAGTTTATTATGATGGACACCTAAAGGACCTATCCTAGGGGCCTCGGGGTTTGATCAAATATTAGCCTTGCCTATGTTATACATGCAGAAGCCTCGTAGTTCGACATGGTGACTATGTTTTTGACTTTTTCAGTTTTCAACCTGTTTTTGGATTTTGACATTTTTTGGATGTTTTTGAATGTTTTTGGTTTTATGAATGTTTTTGGATTTTTAGATGTTTTGAAAGATTAAGGATATACACAAATAGGATCTAATGTAGGTATAGGGACATGCCCCCAACGTGATGCGATAGAATACCTTGATATAGGTAGGACAAATTGACCATAGGAATGTGCCAAGTAGTACTAGGATGGAACATGACATGTTCACAGGATCGAGCCATGATGCAAACGCATATGGGTAATAGAAGGAATAATGGAATGAGATGTATGAAAGTGATGAAGGAACAAGCCAAAGAATCGATGGTGGATGGAAAGTGCTTTATTTACACAAGGCGCCTGATTGCTAGGTTTTCACCAAGGTACTTTCCCAAAGCGCCACCGAAGTGGTTTTCACTAGAGGGCGATTTTTTTCTTTATTGTTTTTAATCCTTTTTCTAATTTTTTTAGATTTTGATATTTTTTTATTTTTTTGTATTTTAAATTTTATACCTTGCAAGCTTAGGCATAAAACTTTTTCAGATGGGAGCTATTCATGGGCTCTTGCAAAGGCTCACCTTCTGGTGGGGATAATTGATACACTCTTGATTTGTAACTCGTTGTGATGATGAAGGGTCCCAACTAATTAGATTCAAACTTACCTTTGTTGTCTGGATTTGGCACATTCTTCTAATTTTCCTTTAGCACGAGCTCTCCTACTTGGAAGGAGCGACTTTTGATATATTTGTTATAGCTCCTCTTTAGACGATTCTGATAAACTTGTAGGTGATTCAAAGCATCTAGGCGACGTTCATCCAACAACCCCAACTCGTTCAACCGTGATACCCTATATTCTTCATTAGTAATAAGGTTATGCAAGGATATTCTTAGGGATGGGAGCACGACCTCAATAGGTAGGATGGCTTTTGATCTGTAGACCAAGGAGAAAGGGGTTGCACTTGTAGGTGTGCGGATGCTGGTTCGGTAGGCCCATAGGGCGGGGTTTAACTGTAGATGCCAGTCATGACCAAACTCATTGATCATTTTCTTTAATATCTTCAAAATGGTTTTATTTGTGACCTCAGTTTGACCATTTCCATGGGGGTAGTAGGGAGTGGAGAATCGATGTTAGACGTTAAATCTTTGACATAGATCATGGACATCCTAATTTTTGAAAGGTGTCCCATTATCTGAGATAAGGGCTTGGGGAACACCATAGTGGCAGATGAGGTAATTCAAGATAAATTTAGAGATTTGCTTTCCAATGATGTAGATCATAGGGATGGCCTCTACCCACTTTGTGAAGTACTTCGTGGCGGTAATGATGAACTTGTGGCCATTGAATGAGGTGGGTGTTATTTTCCCTATGAGATCGAGCACCCACTGTGAAAAAGGCCAAGGTGTTATGATTGGTTGGAGCTCCTGAGTTGGTGCATGGATTAGGTCCCCATGTTGGCATTGCATACATTTCCTAACATAGTCATGAGCTTCTTTCTCCATAGTAGGCCAGTAGTACCCTATCCTCAATAGTTTCTTGGCCAAGGTCATACCACTGGAGTGTGAACTACAAATGTCATCGTGTACCTCTGTTAAGGAAATCAAAGCTTCCTCGGGGTTAAGGCATCGTAATAGGGTCCCTTTGATACTCCTATGGTAAAGGGTGTCACATAGAATGACGAAGTAGATTGATTTTTTTATGAAGGTTTTCTTGAGATTCATGGTGATGTCGGCGAGGAGTACTCTTATTTTTAAGTAGGTGAATATATCATGGTACCAGGGATCATCGAGACCAACGATTTTGCACACAAACTCATATTATGGTACCTCAAAAGCTAGTATGAGCAGCTGCTCTACAAGAAATTCATGTTTATGGGCATTCCTTGGGATATCTAGCAATGATCCAATTGTGGCCATAACATCCACTGCTCTATTGTTTACTCTTGGTATCTGCTTAAATGTTATGTTGATGAAGAACTCCTTGAGATCTTCTACCAAATTTTTGTATGGCGTGAGCTTGTCATCCTTTGTTTGATATTCATCATTGAGTTGATTGATAATCAACTGCGAATCCCCATAGACCTTTAGTGCCAAGATTTTCCATTGTATTGTTATTTGAAGTCCTATGACAAGAGCCTCATATTCTGTAATGTTATTGGTACAGGGGAAGGACAATCGATATGACTTTGGGATACAATCTCCTTGTGGGGTGATAAAAAGGATACCTACTCCTGACCCATGCTATGTGTAGGAACCATCAAAGTACACTTTCCAATGGTCTGTTGCATTCAAGAGGAAGATTGACTCATCTGGAAACTCTAATACTAGTGGGTTCTTTGCATATATGGGAGCTTCAACCAATTGATGTATAATTACTTATCCTTTGATGGCTTTCCATTCCACATACTCAATGTCATACTCTATCAAGATCATCACCCACTTGGCCATCTGTCCTATTAGAGTTGCTTTGGATAAGAGATAGTTGAGGGGATTGATCTTGGCGATGAGTTTAATCTAGTGGGCTAGCATATAGTGCCTGAATTTATGCAATGCAAACACGACTGCAAGGAAAAATTTCTCAATGAATGTCTAGTTTAGCTCATGTCCCACCAAGGGTCTACTGATGTAGTATATAGCTCTCTCTTTCCCTATTTCATCACACTGAGCCAAAAGAGCACCAAGAGCTGATGTTGTAGCTGAAATGTAGAGGATCAATGGTTTGTGCATGATTGGTGGCATGAGGACAAGTGGTGTTAATAGATATTCCTTATCCAGTTGAATGCCTTGTCACACTTCTCATCCCACTTGTATGCTACCCCCTTGTGAAGTAGATGATAATATGGGATGGTCTTATCGGCTAACTGTTCTATGAATCTTTTGATTGATTGAAGCCTTCATTTTAGACCCCTCAATTGTTTTAGTGTTTGTGATGCCTCCATGTCTAAGATTGCCTGTACTTTTGTAGGATCCATCTCTATTCCTCTCATTGACACAATATATCCCAATAGCTTTCCTGAAGTTATGTCGAAGACACTTCTTGGGATTAAGTCGTACCTTATACTCTTCTAGCCTATCAAAAATTGGGCCCAATGTTGATATATGGTCTTAACGCTTCCTTGATTTGGCTAATATGTCATCCACATATCCCTCTATAGTTTTGTGGATCATGTCATGAAAGATCAAAGTCATAGCCCTTTGATATGTAGCTCTGGTATTCTTTAGCCTAAAGGGCGTCATATTCCAACAGTAGGTGCCCCATGGACATGTGAAGGTTGTTTTATGTTGATCATCTTTTTGCAATCATTATCTTATTGTATCTTGAAAATCCATCCATTAATGATAGCATTTCATGCCTTGTTGTCAAATCTACAACCATATCTATGTTGGGGAGGGGGAAATCATCCTTAGGACATGCTTTATTTAGGTCCCTAAAGTCAGTGTAGATTCTGATGCCCCCAGTGGGCTTGGAAACTGGGACAAGGTTAGAAACCCATTATGGATAATCGATGGGTCAGTTGAATCCTACATCAAGAAGTTTATGTAGCTCAAGTTTGACTAGTAAGGCGATTTGCGGGTGCATCTTTCTCAATTTTTGTCTCACAGGTTTTTCCCCAGGATACACTACTAGATGATGGATGACCATTTCAGGATCAAGACTTGGCATATCAACTTATGTCCATGCAAAGTTCACCTTCCTTTCTTTCAGAAATGCTGCCAGATTTTCTTGTTCCTCAGTCAAAAGTGACTCTGCATAGAAGGTGATTTGTAATGCCTCTTTGGTTCTTACATTTCCTGGGTTGCACTTCTCTGCTAGGATTGTTGATTTCTCTTGATGAATAACACTAAGGGGAAGATTGAATCCCTCATCCTTTGGTGCCTCGGTGAGATTTTCACCATCAGATACATCCTTTGTTTTTACTATTTTGGGATCGAAAAGTGCCACAATGTGGTTTTCACTTAAGGATCGAGATGTTACTCTTAGATTTTCAATTTTGCGACTAAGAGATTCAATTGTTTCCCCATAGTACCCATGTGTATCCAACTCGATATCAAACCTTGCTTAGTGATCCTCATATGGTAGATTATCCCTTAGTCCCATGAATTCAAAGAGAGCCTCATCATTTTTGAATGAATCTAATATTGGTGGTCCTTGTTGGTCATAGTCAATGAGTTGGGGATAGACGAGTTTTAGCTTAGTCACTTGGTTATTTGATTCAAATGACATGGTAGTTATCATGAAAAGAGAGGAATCCTCAAATAGCATAGGTAGGTCAGAGATAGGATCTTCGAAGGGACTACTAAATGACATAGGTATAGACGGGGAAGCTTTGACTATCTTAACAAGGGCATGCTTACCAAGAATGTTCACCTTAATAGGGGTACACCCAAGGCAACGATTCTTTGGACACTTCTCAGGAATAATGGGTTCTAATAGGCCATTGTCATTTTTCCCTAGCTTTTTGTTCTTGTTGTAGCCCCATCCAAACATTAGCTATAGACCTTTGTTGTCCTCTTCCATTGGAAGAACAAGTTCGAGTCTGTTATCTTGATATAGGAGG
Source organism: Sequoia sempervirens (assembly GCA_007258455.2). Classification (NCBI taxonomy): domain Eukaryota; kingdom Viridiplantae; phylum Streptophyta; class Pinopsida; order Cupressales; family Cupressaceae; genus Sequoia; species Sequoia sempervirens. Next base: position 66,096 of record VDFB02252413.1, read on the forward strand.
CTTGATATATCTTCTTCCTCTACGACCTCTTTGCTCAAAACTCCCCATTTTTTGAAGGTGGTAGGAGATGTTGTGAATGTTTGGGATGCGCCATCACTAGGTTGTGGTATTCCATGAGACTTAGGAGATTGAGGTAACACTCCCAACACGTATGCGCCCTTCTGCAAGTTATAGTCCCCACAACCATTGTCTTTGATTACAACTTTGATATCTAGGATGTTCTGGATGATGAGTGTCTTTGTCTTAGAAGTAGACACTAAAGTGGATGGATCAATATAGGAAGATGTGGGTCCCTCATCATTTTTAGAAACTTGGGGGATTTTGTAATATTTGGCTTCCATATTCTTGCAGTAATAGAAGGGTTCAAGGTCACCATGGATTGTAACTTCTTGATTTTGATATGGGAATTTTATACATTGATTAAAAGTGGATGCAACTACTTGCATCCCATGGATCCATGGATGCCCTAGGAGAATATTATATGGAAGCTCAAGGTCAAGGACCTGGTAGGTGGTTTCCATGATGGTCAACCCCACTTGGATGGGGATTTAGATGGTTCCTTAGGACACCGGTTCTTGATCATCATAAGCCCTGATGGTTATCCCCTTTCCTTTTTCAATAACATCCTTAGAAAAGCCTAGATTTTTTACTAGCTACAAGGTACAAATATTTAAGACTGCACCCCCATCCACCAAGACTCTCTTGACTTTGTTCTTATGGACCAAGACCTCAAGATGGAGTGCGCGGTTATGTGATGGTTGCACCAGGAGGTCATGCTCAGAAAATGTAAGAAGATGTGGTGTAGTGATGTGTCTGACCATAGCTTGAAATTGGTCTACATCAATGTCCATGGGAATGGAGGACACAAACAAGGCCTTCTCTAGAATGTCCCTATGTGCAGGTGATATTTCAAGCAACTCCATGATGAAGATCTGCGTGGGGGTCTTTTTCAATTGTTCTAAGACATTATAGCTACTAGGGTTAGATTTTGGATTGGCAGGTGGGGCCCTAGGTGGTGGTGATGGTCTTGGGATAGAGATCTTGCCAGTATGTGTGGTGACTCCACACTCTACTTTGGGCCCTTAGATGCTGACAACTGTTACAAACTCATCCAATGGCGCTACAACATGGTCATAGACATGGTTTACATTGGTGTAATTCTTCCTTTTTCCTCTGTTGTAATCCGACATCGGGTTCGTGTATATCTTGAGATCTTGGTTTCCTGCTGGTTGGTCGATGGTTATAGTATTATCATCAACGAGATCCTGGATAAGATTTTTTAGCCTTATGCAGCTAACTGTTGTGTGTCCCTTGATCTTGTGAAAATCACAAAGGCACTTCTTGTTATACCAGGGCAATTTAACTTGAGGTTCTTGGTAATTTTCATAGATGGGGAGTGTGATGAGTTTTGCTTGCACTAGCTATTGCATGATAGATTCAATGGGTTCCCCTAATGGTGTATACTTGTGTTTCAGTGGATATTTGTTCCTTGGGGATGGTCCTCCTTGAGCATTCACATTGTTGATTTTTTTATTATTCGGTTGTTGTTGTGATGGGTTTGTTTGTGGGGTGTTTTGATGAATGGGTTGTTGTGTGTTGATTTGCGATTGATGGGTGCTATATTGTGGGTATGTTTGTTGTTGCATGTTTTTCCTTAGAGCACTGATAATAACTTTGACATCAACAACACCATCATTGGTAATGTTTTTAGTTTTAGCCCAAGTACAAGGTTTATCATTGTAGCTAGTCGATGGTCTATTGTCTAGGTATATGGGTGTGCACCCTTGTGTCATGAGGGCTCTTTCAATGTTGAGAGCTTTGGGGATCAGTTGGTCATATGTCATATGATGCATTGCATTTTTAGATGGAAGGATAACTCCCCCTCGAGGTTAGAGATGATGGTTCCAATTTTTTGTTCCTTTGGCTTGCACCATTTGCTTTTGCTAGCTTTGAATCTCCATCGTTGTAAGAAAGTCACAAATGTCTCTCCATTAGCTTGTTTGAGGCCAAATAGTTCCTCCAGGATTACATCCATGTCTAGGTTAAATGAGTAGTTTTCTTTGAATAGGTCTACGAATTCTTGGAACTTTTTGATTCCAGGAGGTAAGCGGGAGAAACATTCCATTGCGTGACCAGCCAAGCTTTGGGGAAAAAGTCGCATCAATAGGAATCGTCATATGCTACTTCCATGCAATGTACATGAATTTTTTTGATATGGTCCTTAGGATTTCCTTTTCCCTAGTATTTGTTGAATTTTGGTATTTCAAATCCTGATGGGAATGGAACCATAGCGATGTTCCTATCAAATGGATAAGGGCACAAATCCCGTTGGGTGTATGATTTTTTCACTTTTCCAGATTGAATGTCCTGTATTTGCTGCGAGACCAATTTGACCTTTTTGGAAAGATTGATTTGTGGATCGGGTAATGCACGTGTTTTGGGGTGGTATGGTTTGTTGGGTGAATGATGGGGTGGCGTGTTTTACTTGTGTGTTAAGGTTCAAGGCATTTTGTTGCATGTCCATGAAGGTTTGTTGGAAGCATTGTTGTGCGAGCAATGCTTGTTGGTACACCTTTTGTTGTTGTTGTTGTGCCAACAATGCTTGTTGTTGGGATTGTTGTTGTTGTTATTGTGCTAATAGTGCCTTTTGTTGAGCTTGTTGCTATGCTACTTGTTGATGTTGTGTTATCAATGTTTTTTGTGTGTGTTGTTGTAGGGCTTGTTGATAGGCGTGTGCTTGGTATTGAGCCTACACTTGGGCTTGTGCTTGGGCTTGTGCTTGATCTTGTGTTTGGGCTTGAGCTTGTTGTTGTGTCACTTTATGTTGTTGTAGCAAGGCTTGCGCTTGCACTTGTGCTTGGGCTTGGGATTGTGCTTAGGCTTGAGCTTGGGTTGCTTGTTGTGCCTGTTGTGTTTGAAATTGTTGCAATGCCTTTCAATATTCTTGTTGTGTTGCTTGCAACGTGATGCCATATTGATTTGTTGTGTTAAGATTTTGATGTGGGGGTGGCAGATTTTGTTGTGATGATATGTTGAGAGGTTGTTGAGGTGGTTGTTGTGTAATGATGAGGGGTTGGGTGATAGATGGTGGATTTGGAACCGTATTTGATGTGCTTGGACCTTGTGAGACTAGAATTTGAGATGTTTGAGGTGTTGTTGATGATGTGATTCATGGTTGAGATATTTGGGAAGATGCCACTTGGTGTTGCGATATCAACGACACGTTTGGAGGATTTGGCGTGATGGATGTGTTGATTTGATTTAGTTGATTTTGGATTGATGTGTTCAATGAAGTGATTTGTTTTGTACCTTGAATTGGTGTGGGTGATGGTGTCATGATAGGGAATTGTGGGTATGATTATGATATGTTCCCTCGTGGTAGTGAAGATGAAGCATTAAAGGTAACCACTTGTATGAATAGGTCCATTTTCCCTTGTGAGAGATTTGGAGTGTAACCTTGTGTATCCAAGGTATGTGATGGTGTGGCATGGAAAATGGATGGTGTGTTTGTGTCATGGAATATGAGTGGTACATACAGATGTTGGGGATTTTATGGGATGATGTTTGGCATACCCAATACTGTGTTGGCCTCCAAGTTTTGATTGTTAATGAGTGGGTGCCCTTCTTGGAGCAGTGATCTTCCTTTGGTGTTCAATGGTTGACTTGGTTCGTGAGATGATGATGGTTGAGTAAGTGGTTAGATGATGCTTGGAAATGAGGGTGTGAATGACGTTTGTAGGGTGTTCCACAAAGGTTGTTTGACAATGGTGCTTACGTCAAAATCAGAAGGGAGTTTCGCCCCTTCTTTTTATAATGCCAAAATGTATTGGGTGAGATTTAGTCTCATGACCGTGTTGACAAGTTTGTGGGTGTCTGTATTTTGCACTAATTTGAGTATTTCATCATGGGACATTTCATTGAAGTTGTCTGTGACATCATCCACTTGACATTCCCCTTCTTGAGCATCTTGAGGTAGTTGAGGGGGATTAAGTGGAGGGTTGGTAGATACCCTAGCATTGAACTCGGTTTGACTCAAATCACTTGTCGTTGAATTTTCCTTGTTTTGCTTCATGCTCTTCTTGTATTGTGATCTTGTTTGGACCATAAAATTGGGATCAACGTTTGGGTTAATCTAATTTTGGGTACAAAAGGAACCTATAAGGTGTGTTTTAGGATCAAGATGATATGAAAGAAAAAGGGGTGGGTGATGTGGATGTTTGAACCTTTAATAAATTTGGATAAATACTAGACTTTAGGGTTTTTTATTTTGATTTTTTTTTATTTGGATGATGAACTTGTAAACCCTAAGATGTTTAGATGTGATCTTAGGATGAACTTGTCCAAAAGGGAGTGCTAATTTAACTAAGTGTGTGAAAAATGATTTATTTCCACACACCTAACTAAACAAGATGATTTTGATTCAATCTAAGTGATTTACCAAAAGTGTAGCATAAGGATGTTTCCAAAGTTCTATAAGATGGATTTTGATAAGTGTTTTGAGGATGCATGGAGGTGTTTGTTTTGACCCTAGATGAACCTAGAAGGACTTTATTTACAAGACCAAGGTGTTGAAGAACATGCTTTACCCTATGAATGACTCAAACCCAAAAGAACAATGCTCTAAATGAGGGGCTCATATTGGACATACAAGTCTAGATCATCCCTCGAAAGATGTCTATAAAAGTTTCTTACCAAGATGTTCCTATTGCGGTAGAGCTTCACAATGTGTTCCCTGATAGCCTTTGGGCTATGATGCCTAAGTTTGAAGTGGCGACATGTGGACCTTCGTTTAGGAATTTTGACCTTGCGAGAAATCATGAAGACAAGCACATGTGTGGGGATCAATTGTGATTTTATCTTGATTAATGCATTATTTCTACCACATCAACTTGTCTTGCTTAAATTTCAAACTAAATGTGTATGTCTAAGCTCCTTTTCATTCCACAAGATCCATTATGTGAAAGTCAAAGAGCCAAGGCCATAGTTTCCCTAGGTTGAATTTGAAGAGAGTGAATTGAGATATGAGCCCAAGTATTTAGAAGCCTCTAAAGATGAGATCTTTAGGGACAAGTAGTAATATTGGACTCTTCAAAGGTATTCAATCTTTTCAAAGGGTTTGAAATTTGGTGATTGTTAAATGTTTGTTTTAATGTTTTGGAACTAAGCAATGTGTTCAACTGACTCGTAAGAATGCACAACCAAGGCTAGAAGAGATACTACTTGTTGACTCCCTACTTAGATTCTCCAAACACTAAGACAAAGCAAACAGCTAGAGATTTGGTGACAGTGGCTTCCCCTTACATAGCATAGGCACACCAAATCTCAAACCTCGAAGATCCAAAGATCCGAAGGATTTTCTGTCTCTACCATGAATAGTGGAATGTAGGGCAGCTTCAGAATGACCATTCCTGCACCAACAAGTAAAAAGGTTTTTTGGCCTCTAAAACAATGGTTCTTAGTTGCTACTCAGGGACATGGCACCTTGCAAGCGTCCAACAAGCCATTTAAGGCTTTAATCACTCCTACTAGGGGCTCTTATATGTTTTATGATAGTACTCCATTATGAATGACACTATATGGCTAAGGCCTACATACCATGAGGACTTGACGGTTTAGTCTTATCCATTTATATATCAGCCCGAGCAAAAAACTAGTTGGAGTCACCTTCGAGTTCTCCTTTTAGATGTGTCTCTTAGGTAGGCCCCTCTAAGGGTAAACAAAAGCATGAAAAACACAATGCCTTGGAATCTCCAAGATCACACTAGGTGTGAGGAGAGAGCATAATGTGTTTTCCTTACACTAGCATGGTGTTTATTTTTAAAAACCCCAAAACCAAATGTGTGGGTGATTACGCAAATGCCACAAGATGTTTTTGATTCTCAAGATCACCAAATGGCATGAGAGAAGGGCATACACACCTTAAGACAAGTTTCCAACCACAACACAAAGAAGACACTAGTTCTTTTCAACCCTCAAAGCAATGGTGAGTTCATTTTAAGCACCAAACTGAGTGTGAGTTTGCCTTGTTCAATTTTAACCCAACATAGCAATGATCCAGTAAGTTTGTAGGTTCAATTTTAACCAATTTGAAAAGCTCGAGTCAATGATTAATTTTAAATCCAGAATGAAGCTAGTTGGCCCTAAAACAGAAAATGAAAGCAACAATGGATGCCCTAAGCTATTACAATGAGCATTTAAAAATGCTTTTTCAATTCCAATGCCCAATTTTCCAACTTAAATCTGCTTGTTATTTTTTTGGATTTCTCCACCTTGCTACACCATCATATTAGTGATCCCCATGTGAGAGAGGTCGCCATTGTTTGTTTATGCGAACTACTATCCCAAATAAAATTTATTTCAATGTGAGAGGCCACCATTGTTTTTGTACACCGACTACAAACATTACAAAGCCATCACAACTAAAATATTATATGTCAAGGAACAATAAAGCATACAATACTATCACACAAAAAAAAATTATACCTGTCCTGCAAAGTATCTGTAAAAAAAACAATGGTCATGGCACTAAAAATTAATCAACACACATGCCAAATGAACATTATAGAATGACAATGCTAAATGAAAATTGCAGGTCAAAATTAATCAACACACTAGCCAACCTCTTTTACCAGGATTGTTAGTTACTTATAAGAGGAAAAATTGTTTGGTGTAATGAGACGTAATCATAGAAACATCTCCGACTTTCAATAACTATCCTAAGCTTCTTACACCTATTTGTTGTCTTATGAGAGCAGACATGTAGATTTGTTCTTGTTTTTACGTCACTTAAATGATCTGAGATTCATTGCACGACACTGGGAGCATTGGAAGTGACTTGAAAAATGGAGATATGAATATTCTAATGTCAGACATTTTGTTGTCATCCTGCTTACATTTGAAGATTTCATAAATGTAATTGTTGACTAGCAGTTTTTTATTTGGTTTTAAAGTCTGTTGTCATTTTCTTGCACCATCAGCCACATCAGTACATTTGAATTGTTCAGCATAGAGATTAGGACTTTGGCTTACTGTGCGCCTACATTTCAAACTTATGTTGTTTTTACTCATGCAAGTAAGAGTGATGAGAGTGTGGCACAATTTGGAATCCAATCCATTACCTACACTCACCTTGCATAAGCACCTAAATTTTATCTCATATTCTTCTATCAGCTCACATCTACTTAGATTTGGGCTTACCTCCACACGTGACACATTTACCAACAAACTTCTCCCATAGCCCGCGACTTCTTAGTGCTAGGATAAATGACAAAAAGACTGACACATTTAACATCTACCCTCTTTTACTAATCTATGACACAACATGCAGAGATAAAAGTGAAATCTATAGACTGACACATTAGATAAAAATAACCAATAGACAAAGGGTGCACAAGTGGGAAGTTGGTGTCAATGACCAAGTCGAGGAAAACAAAAAATTGTAGACATTATTAAATAAGCAAAATAAAATTAGAAGTCATGAGCAAATCAAATTAAAGACCTTATTGTGCTTGCTGGTTCTCAAAAAGTTCTTCGAGTCCAACTCCAAACACTTGGTATGTGAATTTTTGAGGAATCTGTCTCAAATACTTTGTATACAATTGTTTGAGGAGTCTATCTCAGACACGGTGGGTGCCAAAATGTAAATGCAAATCTGCACTTGGTCAAACATGGAAAAATATAAGCATATTAATCACTTTAAACAAGCCAAATAAAGCACTCCCTATGAAATAGTTGAGCATGCAAACAAGATGAAAACATTATCAAACTAACTTGAAACAATAAGCAAATGAACATGAAATCTTATTCTAAGCTACTCAAACCATCATCCCATAGGGGGATTGGTGTCACTTTGATGTGGAAAGTGACCCTTCCCAATCCCTTATGATAATATTTTGATCCCTTGATGTGAAGATGACTTTGATGCAAAGAGAGTGTGAGATCCAAGCTAAAATGACATGAAAAAGCAAGTGATTGAAGAGTGAAATGAGTAGAGTAACAATGCTTCAAGTAGAAGAGGCCTCTACTTATAGGAGTGAAGGGTTGAAGAATGGATGAAATTGGTGAATGTGGGACTCAGATGGGAGCCAATAGTATTGTGACACTTGTCACAAGGCTAATGAAAGCCATGGGGATGTGTGTGGAGAAAATTTTGAAAAATGTGAAGAATTTAAGACATGTAGGTGGATTTGTAAGAGGATGTAAGGGAATTGAATGAATATGGTTGAGATGTAAGAGGGACAAGATGGCATGTAAGAGGCCATTTAAGGCAAAGGTGGCTCTTGTAAGAGCATTTAAGACCTTTGTAAGAGGCTTTAAAAGCCTTTTGGAGGGAAATTTATGAATGGGTGGTTGAGAGGAATATTCCAAAGAATATGCCTTTGAGAGGAAAATAGGCTAATTACTTAATTAGAAGAAATGATTTTCATGTGCAACTCGGTTAGTTGACCATGGGTTTACTCAACCAAGGTAGAGTCAAAAGCTAGAGAAATGAGCAATGAGGATTAGAAAGAGACTAGAGTTAATTAATTCAGAATTAAATCAACTCAAGTGGGTTAGGGGATTTATGACATTTGATTTATTTAATCAAATGAGAGGAATTTAGGGTTTTAATTAAATAATTTGATTTATTTAATTAAATGTGGTGAACATTAGTGAGCAGGAAGTGAATTAATCTAATAAATTTAATTACTTGATTAATAGAAGTGATGTTAATTAATCAGAATTAGATGCATAATGTCAATCAGGACTATTTGAGTGTCTACGTTTTACCCCTCTTTGGAGCAATGTACCCATTGCGTTGGTTCAAAGACTGATGCTGCCAAGATTGAAATTCAGAAAATTTTCTAATTTTTTTGGATGCCCCACTATTGCCCCAACGGAAGAAGTTATGCTGCTACACTGTCCCCTCGAGAGATCAGGTGAAAATTTCAATTTTTTGGATCGAGCTCGTGATAAAGATTCAATAATGGTTAGGTTGTAGAAACATAGGCTACAAGATGTAAAAATAGGCTACAAGATGCAAAAATAGGCTCAAGATGCTAAAAAATGATCAATAGAGGTTTCATGACTCAAAAATCAGATAAATGGGCTCAAAATTACATCATCCGACCTCAACTAGGGCTCAAAATTACAACTCTGATACAACGTTTATGTGATGTTTCTTTTGTTTTATGCTTTATGGATGTAATGGATGATTTATGTTATGAGATGCTTAGACTAACAAATCTATATTATGATGATGATGATGATGATGCAAATGAGATGAGTTAAGAGGCTTAGAATAACAAATCTATATTATCCTAAACAACTTAAATGATGATGCAATGCATGTGAGATGGACGTTGTTTCCTAGTATGATGATATGCCATGATTATGCAGGATTTTGAGGGTTTGTGGATGCAAGATGGATGTATGAATATCTTGGTGAATGTCATGATACCATGTTAGCATGAAAGAGGATAAAGAATGAGAGGGATCAACCCTTGATTCCGAGAAGATGCAAAATTCCAACAAGTCCATGAGTCGTCGAGACTTTATTAGATATGATGATGAGTGATGATGAC